>JAPQWV010003023.1:0-47000 GCA_027422505.1 Craterostigma plantagineum
TGACTTGGTTAATCGATCGACTACAACCCAAATGGAGTCATAGCCTTGTACATTTCTTGGTAAGCCAACGATGAAATCCATCGTAATATGATCCCACTTCCATTCAGGTATCGGCAAAGGCTGTAATGTCCCCGCCGGTTTTTGATGCTCCGCTTTTATTTGCTGACAAGTCAGACATTGACTTACGAACGTCGCAATGTCTCTTTTCATTCCCGGCCACCAATAATTTATTCGTAGGTCTCGATACATTTTTGTAGCCCCTGGATGTACCGAATAGATTGTGGCATGTGCTTCCTTCATTATAGTTCTTCGAATTTCCGCATTATCAGGTACATATAAACGATCTCTGTAATATAAACTTCCATCATCTTGTATCTTGAAATCCGATGCATGTTGTTCCATTTGAGTGTCTTTGATCTTTAAATAAAATTCATCTTCTTCTTGTACCTTCTTAATTTGTTCCAGTATTGTCGGTTGTAAAGTTAATGCAGCCAATCGTGCTTCGACTTCTCCCAATTGTACTACCTCCAGTTCCAGTAAATGTAACTCTGCACTTACAGCTTTTCGGCTTAACGCATCGGCCACCACATTTGCTTTGCCTGGGTGATAACTGATCACACAATCGTAGTCTTTGACCAGTTCTAACCACCTTCTTTGCCTCATATTTAATTCCTTCTGAGTAAAGAAATATTTCAGACTCTTGTGATCCGTGTAAATTTCACAACGCTCCCCGTATAAATAATGTCTCCAAATTTTTAACGCGAACACCACTGCGGCTAACTCCAAGTCATGAGTAGGGTAATTCTTTTCATACTCCTTTAATTGTCGAGAGGCGTAAGCAACCACATTTCCATGTTGCATTAATACACAACCTAGGCCATTCCTTGATGCATCGCTATAAACCGAAAATCCTCCAGTCCCAGATGGTATAGTAAGAACTGGAGCTGATGTGAGTCGTTTCTTCAATTCTTGAAAACTTTGCTCACACTCCTCACTCCAATAGAATGGAACATTCTTCCTTGTTAACTTCGTCAATGTTGATGCAATCTTTGAAAAATCTTTAATGAATTTTCTGTAGTATCCAGCTAAACCAAGAAAACTCCGTACTTCCGTGACATTGGTTGGTTGTGACCAATTGTTGATAGCTTCAATTTTGCTAGGATCCACAGAAATTCCTTCTCCAGAAACAACGTGACCTAGAAATGCGACTTGACTCAACCAGAACTCGCATTTCTTAAACTTAGCATATAATTGATTTTCCCGTAATATTTCAAGAACAGTCTTCAAATGTTGTTCGTGTTCTTCCTTCGTCTTCGAATAAATAAGAATGTCATCGATAAACACAATGACAAACTTGTCCAGAAACTGCTTGAACACTCGATTCATTAAATCCATAAATGCCGCTGGCGCATTAGTCACTCCAAAAGGCATAACTAAGAATTCATAGTGTCCATATCTGGTCCTGAACGCCGTCTTTGAAATATCTTCTTTTCGAACCTTCAATTGATGATACCCCGATCGTAGATCTATTTTTGAAAATACTGTGGCACCTTGAAGTTGATCAAACAAATCATCTATTCTTGGTAGGGGATATTTATTTTTGATTGTTATCTTATTCAACTCTCTGTAGTCGATACATAGTCGCATCGACCCATCCTTCTTTCGCACAAACAGAACTGGCGCTCCCCAAGGAGAAAAACTGGGTTGAATAAATCCCTTCTGTAATAAATCATCCAGCTGTTCTTTTAACTCTTTTAATTCAGCTGGCGCTAACCGATAGGGAGTCTTTGAGATTGGAGCAGATCCTGGTATTAAATCGATCGTAAATTCGATCTCTCGGTCTGGTGGTAATCCTGGTAGATCTTCTGGAAAAACATCAGGAAAATCTCGTACCACAATCACCTCATTTAATTTTGGCATTGAACGATCCTCTGATTTTATCGCGAAAACTAGATAAGCTTCGCATCCCACCTTGATCAAGCGTTGCGCCTTTGTCGCTGAAATTCTAGAAATGTTCTTTTCCTTGATTGTCCCCACGAAACTGAAAGGCTCATTTTCTTCAATATTGAACGTAACTGTCTTGCGATTACAGTCAATGACAGCTCCATATTTTGATAGCCAGTCCATTCCAAGAATCACCTCATAGTCGTTCATTGGAATAACTATTAAATCAACGGATAGTTCTCGTCCATTCACTAACACAGGACAATTTCTTAAGACCATATTAGTTCGCATCGCAACTCCATGTGGAACAGTCACATCATATTCATAGTCAGATAGGTTAGGTGTAATCCCGAGTCTCGCCACATACTTAGTGGATGCAAATGAATGCGTGGCTCCTGAATCTACTAATATGCATGTTGGAACTTGGTGTATAAGTAGAATACCTGCAACCACGGACGGATTAGCCTCCGCTTCCTCTGAAGTCAGCGTATACACTCTAGCCGGTACAGCTGGTGGTCTCACTTGATTCATAACTTGACCTCCTGGTGCATTTTCTGGACATGCTCTCGCAAAATGTCCCGTCTTCCCACACTTGTAACAAGTAGCATTCTGTGAAAAACATATTCCCAAATGACGTCGCCCACATCTCGCGCAAATTGGTATTGGTGCTGGGGGTCTCCCCTGATTAAGATTTTGTTGTTGTGGTGGTCCAGGTCTGTTCTGAAAATTTTGCTTCCCGCCTTTAGGAATGAATTGTCGTTTCTGATTTCCACCCCTCCAGTTTGCTCCTTGTACAAACTTTCGCTTTGCCTCCTGAGCACGAATAATTCGTGTCTCAGCCTGTTCTGCCACCATCGCTCGCTCCGCCACTTGAGCATATGAAGCTCCTTGTATTCCAGCCATATTAACGTCGCGGTACAACTCTGGCTTCAGACCCTCAAGAAATCGTTCGATCTTCAAAGCATCAGTACTCACCATATGAGTCGCGAACCTTGACAGTTGTTCAAACTTTCTGATATACTCAGCCACAGTCATCATCCCTTGCTTGAGATTAATGAACTCATTCATGCGCTGAGCTCGCACAGGTGCAGTAAAATATTTGTTCCTGAACAGCTCCTTGAAACGTTCCCAGTTCATTGTAGTAGGATTTTCAATGACTTGTATGGTGTCCCACCAGTGACCTGCACTCCCTCGTAATAAGAATGCAGCACTTAAAACCTTCTCATTCTCAGGGATTCTGCTATATTGGAACATGCTCTCTAAAGTTCTAATCCAATCCTCAGCAGATGTTGGGTCAATGGCATCTTCAAAAATAGGAGGGTTCAGTCTGCGAAATCTTTCGCCCACAACTTCAACTTGATTTGCCTGAGAAACCCCATCATTTCTTGCCCCCTCAGAGTTTCGCTGCTGAATCAACTCTTGAATTTGTTGAGACTGCTGACGGACTAACTCAGTGAGCTGAAGAATAGTCGAGTCTCGATTATCAGTCTGGTTTGCATTTTCTCCATCATGATTGTTTACCCCGCTGCCTTCTCCTCTGGTTCTAACCATGTTGTTTCTCTTACCCTAACAGTCCCTAAGGCCAATAAATCATGCCATGCAAGAAATTCATAATATCATATAACTTACGAGCAAGGCTGTCTTCCGCGCTTTTGAGTGTGTGTACATGGACAGTCTACAGAAACTGCAACCGAAGCTCTGATACCAACCTGTGGCGCCCCGCCATCTACTACTATTATCTTACACTAACTTACGTGACTAAATAGAAATATAAATATTTTACATACGAAATACCGATATAATTTTTCGATTTTACATAGCAAACCATACATTGCTATTTTACAATACAAACATTATTCGAAGGTTTTACATACAATACAACCATATTTTACAAACACAGCGTAATTAACATAGCACCCTCCACACAGGTCGCATCCATGTACACACCACCCTCAAAAGTCACCGGAAGTTCCAGAAGGACCAGCCTCGCCTTTCACAGGTTCACGTACTGTGTTCACTGCGTCTACAACACATAATAACATGGGATGAGCTATAAAGCTCAGTAAGTGGAAATATGCATGTATGCACGTGTCAACTAGCAAAGGCATCCGCGCCAGTGCTTTCTAATACTCACATACTCATATCATTCTTATTTCTTTCTCATTTCTTTTTCATTTGTACCTGGGCCCATAGCTAACTTACTACTCGCACCACCATAACATGAGCTCAAATCCTTTACGAATAAAAAATACGATAGTCGGCCCACTCTGGCTAGGACAAAACTAGGATTTATCTCCAGTTTTTCCATTCACCAGGTCGCCCCTCTATCTGGCCATCGTCCTTTTTCATTGCGGTTGCCTTTCCTGGCACTCTGGCTTACGCCATGTGTTTCGTCCAGGTGACCCTCGTCCGCTACCTAAATAATTAGGTACATATATTCGACGGTTTACCCCCGTCATGGTGCCTTTGTAGAAGTAGCTATATTATGACTCTTCATAAGTCTACATCAAATACTAATGTCTTCAAACATATTTTGTTTTCAAGACGATCATATACTGTGCATACTGATACTTCTAATCCTCACATCATTCGTGTATGCACATGCTCATGTCACATAATAATGCAATAAATGTTTACTATGCATAAGCATATCGAAACATTTCATTTCATCAATCCTCACCACATATTTGCATCAAAGCACATAGTCACGTATAACAAATACATATAACACAAATTATGTGTTGTAGGTGAGATTCCCACTTACTTGACGTCCGTAGAATACTAGAAACCTGCCTTGGTAATTTCCCTAAGTCCCGACCTTAGACATAAAATATTGGTGTCAGCATACTATTTTAGTTAATTGCTTAAGTATGCTAAATCTCTAAGTTAGGAACTTATTTTGGTAATTCTAGTCGGGTTTGAAATTTCTCACATGACCCGTGACATTCCTAAATTTATTAAGTCTGTTTCGCAAGTTCTAAATTCTAAAAATGTTCTAATTCGCTAAGTAGAGTTTGCAAATTATTGGACCCGCGAATTGCTTGAATTCGCCAAACGTTGGACTCGTCGTCCTGGATTCGTGAAGTTCATGTGATTCCCCAACTCAATTCGCAAAGTCTAAAACCCTTCACCTAATTCGCAAAACATATGTACTCGCCAAGTTCTACTTTGATTGCCCACTTTGATTGCCTACTTTGATTGCCCACTTTGATTGCCCACTTTGCTTGCCCACTTTGATTGCCCACTTTGCTTGCCCACTTTGATTGCCCACTTTGCTTGCCCACTTTGATTGCCCACTTTGCTTGCCCACTTTGATTGCCCACTTTGCTTGCCCACTTTGCACACTCAATTTGCAAACTAATCATTTCACACTCTCATTTTGCAAACTCATTCAATTCACGAACACGCAAACATTGTTAATACCCAGAAACTTAAAACTTTCGATTAAAATCCATTTCTTTCAAGAACACGATGAACATCTTAAAAACTTCAAAATATATTTAAACCCTTTAAATTAAAAATCTGTATAAAACCTGAGTAAAATCTAACTTCTCATACTTAGAACATATTAAATCATAACATAAAACTTAAAGATTAAGGTAAGAAATTTATACCCCTTTCAAGCTTAAGTTCAACCTCTACAGTTTGAGTTCTCCGTCTTCTCTCTAGATTTTTTTCTTATGATTGAATAAATGACTAATCTTACTTTTCCATTACTACTTTAGACAACAAAGGACAAAACCCAACGTTGATATTTACCTAATTCGATAAGCATTGTCTCCCACTTGTCTTTCCTACTTAATTATAATTAATTTATTATTATAATATTTCCCAACTTCTACACTTTACACTTCCACACTTTGCACTTCCACACTTTGCACTTCCCAACTTCAAAGGTTCAAAGTTTGCACTTTGCACTTTGCACTTTGCACTTTGCACTTTACAACTTCACGCATCCTTATAACTCACAAAGTTTGCACTTCCCAACTTCAAAGGTTCAAAGTTTGCACTTTGCACTTTGCACTTTGCACTTTGCACTTTACAACTTCACGCATCCTTATAACTCACAAAGTATACTTCACATACTCAAACACTTCGCAAATCTTTTAACTCGCGAAGGCTACCTCACATATTCATACTTCGCCACTTAAAATTGGCCCGTGAAAAATCTTATTTCACAATTCACGAATCTTCGTAATTCGCCAACTTCATAAATTTCACATAAGCACATAATATATAAAATATGCAGTCATATAATCACTTAATATGCATGCAAATTTATTGGCCGGCTTACTTACGGGACCCGGGTATTACAGAGCATACCATTGTTGGGTATTTCTTGGGAAAGAGACCTTATTTCCACACGTTGAGCGCTTTGCTCGATCTATCTGGAAGGACCTTGTCGAAGTCCGAACTATGATAAATGGCTATTTCAAGTTTTGCTTTGCAACGGCGGATGCTTCAGCTGCAGCATTAGAAGGTGGACCATGGCTCATGAACGGGCAACCTCTGTTCCTCGAAGCATGGCGAATTGGCATGTCATTTGCGCGAAAGGAACGCTCGACGGTTCCACTATGGGTCAAAATGCGTAACGTACCATCAGAGCTTTGGACGCAAGAAGGGCTGGGAATTATTTCTAGTGTGAAAGGAAAGCCTTTATTCGCGGATGCTAGGACAGCTACTGCCGAGCGCCTCGAATATGCGAGGGCATGTATTGAGAAGGCCCTGGAGGAACCCTTCATTGAGGAATTTCACGTCAGAACACCAACTGATGATGGCCGGCACTCGGGCGAGGTTCCTATTCGAGTTGAGTATGAGTGGAGACCTAAGAAATGCACGACGTGCAACTCGTGGATTCACGGAGCCGGGAGCAGCCCTATGAACCAACCCAAACAGGCTCGGTCGAACGCGTCGACACTGGCCCCCGAAACAACCAACACGGCGGATTGTGTCGGATCAGCCGCAAGTATCGGCCTCAAATCCCAGACCCACCAGCCAAACTAACCAGCCTAATATTGGCTCGCATGCAAGATGCGAATGGCGACGAGTCGCAAACAACGAAAAGGGTAAAGGCGTACTTGTGGAGGCTCACATGGATGCTACGGACGTGGAGGACAGGGCGTATGGTAGCCATGCACCTCACAAAAGTCTGCCACTGGTACCAAACGATAGTTGCTTAACAAGCACATCATTCGCCAACATTCCTACACTTGATAGCCATAACCTGTTTGCAGCTCTGGCTGATTTGGAGTTGGGAAACTTCGATACTCAGGGTCCTAAAGCAACTCTCTGTGGTTGTTCCATGATCCCAGTCGCCTCTTGGAATGTGTGTGGTCTAAACAGGTTAGACCACAGATGGGCGGTGAATGAGTTAGTTAGAAAGTTGTTGGGTTACCCGGTGTCTCCGAGAGACGCCACGTCCCTGGGTACGGTGCGGAACAAAAATTTACCGGGTTCCCATATTGCCCCCGTTGCTCGGATCAGAATAGTAACACATAGACATGTAATAGGGCGGGTCAAACCCGTAGAGAATTACCAGTTGAATCGAGTGGCACCTCCTCGTCCTTTTCTTCAAGACTTCGTCGATGGTGGTGGATAGCACTAGATCGTCACGCCGACCTCGCAGTGTACCACGGAATCAGTTCTCTAAAGATGGCTAGAGAGAACCGAGCCGTCACGTGAGAGAAGAGTGTTTTTGTTCGGTGTGTGCTTTGTGCCTTTGTTATGGACGAAATTTTCACCACTAATTATGAAATAGGGCTGCCCTATTTATACTATGATATATTTGGAAATCCCTAAGATATCTCAAAGATATGGTTTTGATTTGCTCCTTAAGTGGAGAGATTTTGCCATATCTTTCTCTCCCTTATTTAATTCAAAATTCATATAAGGATACTTACCATAATAGACAACTAACTTAAATACTAAGTCAAACTAAGTATATTTAAATATGGCATAAAATTCGAAACTTAATCCAAGATTAATTTCGAAATTTTCACCTTAAAATGAATAATATTCCAAATACATTATTTCCATATTTATATTTAATTTTTGAAATTAATTCCCAAGGCATAATTCGAAAATTAGCTTCGGGTCAAATTCCAATTTTACCCTCAAGCCTTTTAAGCACTTGGCCAAGCCCAAGTCTCAAAGTTAGTTTCATACGAAGTCCGACTTCGGTCCATTAAACGGCCCGAGGCCCACTAAGGCGTGGCCCAATGGCCCAAGGTCCGTTAAGGCCCAAAACACTTTCTCTCCTTATCAGTACACGTTGATGATCCTTTTTAAGCCCGACTCTCTAGGTTCGACTCAATCGGCAAGGGAGGAATCCAAGAGTCCGGCAGTTACCTAGCCAATCCCCCAGTACCGGATCGTAACCCGATTCGAGTGCGAATTGCGACCCAGTCTTTATTCGAGAACCTTACTAAAGATTATAGTACTACGTATAAACCCTTTAGCTGTGTACCAATCAAGTGAGAGCCATGGTCTATGTCAAACTCACTATACTCGATTCTATGATAAAACGGGGACGAGGCAAATTACCAAAACTACCCTCCATGTCTAACATGAGTTAGTTCAATACATTGGCAAAGAATTTCGTAATTTCCCGTCGCCGTCCTCATAGGACACTTATTTCGATTACTTGAAAGACTGTGAATTCGTACTCGGCGGTCTAAGCCCGTCAATCACAAATCGTCATCAAGACCGCATCTGGCCCCCTGACCCATGCAACAGCAAATCGGGTCGAGGGGAACCAGTGACAGTCGAGACTTCGAAGTCAACTCCGTCAAAGCCCCTTTCGGTCAAAGGTTCACGTAGACTACTATAGTGTTGTCGTCGGTCATTGACACTCTTGAGTAATAAGCCATGTTCGACCGTACGACCCGTGAGTCAGTGTCCATGAAACAATTCAATCCCTTGATTCGACTCGCATCACAAGTCATGACCTCCACTTCCAAGCGAGATATCGGCACTCGATAGGTCATCGAAAAATAAGCCGTATCGTTATCCAGCACCCAACTGGAGCCTAAGACTTACGGACTTTTAATGCTCGAGGTTAAGAGTCCACTGGTGCCTTCCTCTCTCGTACCCATCGAGAAAAGTGACTCAACTCGACACATTTGGATTTGTTCATTTAGTGCTTTACCGGATGCTTAGTAAAGTACTCTTATATCCAATAAACGAACAACACTTTTTAATAAACACATAAAAGGTCGAATGATAAATAAGCTAATGCCCTATACAATCTAATCCTCGTATAGCATTCGAGGGCATATTCCTAATAGAAGTATGATCTGAAGATTTTGGGACTCATTGAGACGAGGGTTTCGGAGCAAAACGCCTCTACGATTACTCAATCGATTAACACATGGGCTGGTTCTATGATTACAATGACGGACCGGCTTCACGTATTTGGGTGGGATGGGATGCACGCTTTGCGTCTGTCACGATTGAGGCACACACGACACAAGCCATCCATTGTAAGATTTCTATCTTGGAAGAAAGGATGGATTTTTACATCACCTTCGTTTATGGGATGGATCTTCGATCGGACCGACGGAGTGTATGGGCTGACCTCATCGCAATTTCTCGGGCACGGAGAATTATCCATGGGTAGTAATGGGGGACTTTAATGCGATCTTGGATAATACGGAGGCTCGGGGAGGTGCACTGGGGGGTGGCTGCCCTGACATGGCAGCTTACTTTACTTCATCTGATCTTATTGGCTTACCACAGGTAGGACCGCTATCACGTGGTACAATCAACAAGGTAGCACGGCGGGTGTTTGGCGATGTCTGGACAGAATGGTGGGGCATCCCTCTTGGTTTACCCGCTTTGGTGACTTGCCCTATCGTTGCGACCTCCCATCGACTTCGGACCATTCACCGCTCATCTTGGAGGCAAATAGTCCATCGCGGGCAAAGAGCGCAACCTTCAAGATTGATAACTTCTTAGTCAATGACCCTCGCTTCAGCCAGTTAGTAGCGGAATCGTGGCACCGTCAAGTGGATGGCTCCATGTATGCCGTTGTTAAAAAACTAAAGGGGACCAAACATGCCTTGAAGCGACTTCGTCGTAATAAGGGAGACCTGAACCGCAATACTCTTGAGGCGAAGCGCTTACTTGACATCGTGCAGGATATGGCCACCCACCACCCTTTGGAGCCGAACCTCTTCCTCATTGAGAAATGGTGCAGATTTGTTTATGCTAGAACGGTTAAAATGGAGCACGCTGCGCTAACACAACGAGGAAAGTGCTGTGGCTTAAGGACGGGGACTAAAGCACCTCCTTCTTTTTCAAGAAAGTGGCCATGCGTCGGGCTAGCAACCGGATTTTCTTCCTTGAAAATGAAGCGGGGTACACTTTCGAGGGTGATGATCAAGTACGGACCGAACTGATCCGATTCTATACCGAACTGCTTGGAGAGCACCGTAAGCATCCACTAACCATTTCCCCTTTACGTATTTCACGATTTACGACTCTAGGTGTTCGAAAATTGAAGCTTTTCCAACACTTAAATTTTGATAGTTTGGGTTTCCCGACCTTAATTTATGAGATTTCATAGCTTAATATTGTGTTATATTTGATTCGGGGTTGATATTGAAGATAATCTTTGCGAAAATTAGGTTTTTTAAAGTAATTTTGCACAATTTTGAGATTTTGGCCGAATTTGGGCGATTTCCGCGCGACCTCTCCTTTCTTGGGGATTTTTTCCGGTGACCACGACTATTTTCCGACGAAGCTACGAAACATGGTAAGGTCTCTCCTAACAATTTTTCTGTGACGACCCGCACATTCTAATACTAATTGGTGGCGGATTTTCGCAACGTAAGTCGCGGAAGACCCGTCTAACCAAACACTTTTTACAAATAAAATATATTACACCTAGCATCATCTACATCGTCATAAATTTACATAGGCCGTAGCCCGAGAATATCAAGACGCTAAAAACCCTTACGTCGCTCCACAAATCGCATTCATGTACCGCCCTGCCCTAAAAAATCCCTGGAGTTACCGCCACAGCCCGCCTCAGTCACGACGATGTCATCGGACTAAGTCGTACCTACAACACGTAAACTGAGCTCCTTGCCCAGTAGGTAAAATAATGCATGGCATGCAACGTGCACTCAACCCTGTCTCAACCCCAATACCAACACTTCCATATCTCATCTGAAAGTGTTCTAACCATTCAATGCACAATCGTCCTATCATTAGACCTCGTCTCAACCTAGATCTCACAACCACTGGTCTCACCTCAACCACTGGGCCCACAGGTATATAACTAGGCACCTCGCGCAATCCATTTAAAGGAGTCAAGAGATCAGCTCTCAGACAGACCCCGGCTCTCTCCCGAGACGTCTACCTGCCCCGGCATGCCTACGCTGGTAGCGTCTTCCCCTAGCAAACTCTACCAAGACGCTACTTTCGCCAACCAGACCATCTCGTATCTCATACGAAAATGGCCAGGACAATAATGTCAGGTGCTCTAGTACTACCCTCAGACTCCACTACGAGTCGACGACCGAAATCACTCACATCTACCCACATGCGCCTCGCGCCGACAACCTAAGGTGTCACCGTGCCTACACGATCAACCTTCTCACACAGACGTGTCGTGCCCATGAAATGCAGTGCAACAATGTAAATATGATGTGCAACACATAAAACATGTAATTTATAAAATCACATAATTCATTACAGATAAGATACAACTTCAAAGCACGTACACGTATATTCACGTAATCATGTAATCACATACGTATCATATAATAATTCACATAACGTTTACGTGTCGTAGGTGGATTTCACCTACGTGTCCTCCTGATATAGTCAGTAAGAGAACTGGTAAATTCCCTAACAGGTCGAGCCTCTGAGCAATAAAATATTATCACATCAGTATTTTGATAAATTGCATAAGTTTCGAAGTTCCTAACCCTAATTATCGAAAATCCTATAAATACCAAAAACCCTAAAATAGTGAAAACCCTATAGATATCGAAAAATTATAAAATGCCAAAAAAAATATATGATATGCCGAAAACCTATAATACTAATTTCTATCTTGTGACTAAAGGCTAATCGTGTATCTAATGCCACAAAAATCGTATTAACTACAAACCCCTAAATTTTCCCATAATTTTTCTAATACCGAACTCCCAAACAAAACACCACTCAATGTCGAAAACTCAAGAATTCCATAAATTTAATTTATTACATCTAGGGTTTCCAAAAATCCAAGTTATCGAGAACTACATCTATATATCCTCATAACACCGTATACATATCATGTTTAGATCCTAAAGCAGAGATTTAATTCCAACGAGTATAGTCATGAAAAATGAATGCTTCATAAGCTAGTAGAGATATTCCTATTATCACAGGTTCGAAAACTCTGTGACATGTCATATTAGTTAAAACTTCTTTAACACCCTCGGTACTTAGAATGTCCGTGAGCATACATATTCAAACCCAATCTTGAGTTTCCAACACATGTAACATTTATAATAACCACTATCACATATGTAAGCACGAAACATTCCACACATGCTAATATCACGTTGACTGCATAAACACCGTAAACAACTTACTCTAATAAACGAAACATGTTTATGTGTTGTGATGGAATTTTACCTGCTAACCTCCGTACTCTAGTTACTTGGTTCTCAAAAAATCCTTGTTCTTCGTTATACACCGTTTCTTATTTTAAAATGACAAGCAAATAATACCTAATACATACACGTACTTACCTTTCTAGGTTACCTTATGATTAAGAAAGCATTTATTAGTCATACCTACACCAACATAAATGGTCTCCACATGTCTCTAAGTTGATTTAATTGGTTATCTTATATTAGAATGTAGATGTAGGTATGCTCTTATTGCGACACCTGTATAGTAACTACAACACTAATTTGACCTTAAATAATTGTTCACGTCACGATAAAAAAAAATGATTCCATATTACATCCACGATCTACAGTTAATAACAAACAATGCGCCACCGTTTATAAGACTGTCCTCGCTGTATAAAGTCTAAACTCATGGAGAAATCAAATCCACGTTTGGTCTGGTTAAAAAATTATCGAATCTTTTTGAACTTTTCAACAATAGATTGGGTTGGGTGGATTCGTTTACAATTTGTATAACAACTTTAGCAATCCCAATAAGGTAAATTCATGTTGGATCAAGCTAAACCTCCCGTAAGGAATATTCTGTCGTTCTTTTACAGCCTTTATGTGTACACATTGCCTCTCCGTAGTCCACGCGAATTTGCTTGCAATTGCATTTGCTTGAATTAGTTTCACTTGTTTTAAGGCATTTGCTTGAATCAGTTTTAGTTGTTTTAAGATACTGAAGCTTGACGGCATGCCGCGAAGAACTCGGATTGGGTATTGTAACTCGCTGATTGAGGAGGAAGACGGGGTAAACGACCGTCGTCGTCGAGTGCGCCAAGATACATCACCGAGGGTTAGATCTGAACATGTTTATGCCCGATTTATTACTAACATATTTTTGTTTCTGTGTGCTTAGTTGTTTTTGTTTGCTCTACCGTCACAAGGGTGAAATCTGAAAGTAATTGTGATTAAAGATTTCCTTGATTTCAATGCAAAAAGGGAAAAAAAAACAAATCTTCCTTATATTGTTGAATATACAGGAGGTCGTCAAGTAAAATAAGGTAAAGTTTAAAGGTTTCGATTTTTTTAGAAGGGTTTTTTATGGATGAATGGTTTTGTGTTTGCACAGGACAGATTAATCACACTTTTTTCTATTTTTTTATATCGATTATAATTGCAGTATTTTAATACACACTCTGCCACTTTACATACAGACTTTTGACATATTAACTAGACGAACTTGGCTCATGGGTACGATATGAAAAAATTATCGATGATATGAGACGATTTCCAATGGATCATCTCACATCTGTACTGGGATATGGCTGAAACTAATGCTTCTGAGTTCTAAAGCACCAAATCTTTTTCGCTTCTTTGACCACCAATGTACCACGAGAGGTAGTGAAACTTTTTACAGTTTCATCCATCTCTTATTCAAGATGATTCATTGTAAGTCGATAGATTAGGCGATCTCTGATTCAGTTTGATTCATTATGAGTCGATAGATTAGGCAGATAATTTCCTCTTACAATCGCAGAACATATCAAAGGTGTAATAATCTTATCTCGAATCCTCTATTAGCTTAAGTACGATTATATCAATGACATGAGTTCGATATTGAATTTTTCGCTTTTCACTTTTTATTACAGTGTTCGCCATTAGTGTAGTCCGTTGTATTTTGTTATCGCATTTTACGAATATATATTCTCATGTTTAGACATAAAGTTTTACTATTCAGAAAGATAACCGACAAAAGCACATAATCATGAAAATTGCTTATGTACTGGTCACACCGCCGTTGCCTCTCTCTCCTTCCGATCTTTTGCTTTGCTTCAAAATTGGAAAACCGACACCGACGACGCGCTACAGGCATCGCTTACATCAAGTCGAGGGAGAAGAGTCGTACAGTAAGCAATCCGTAAGCGTCATTTCTAGGTTAATTTTTTTATGTATAGGTTTTGAAAATTATAATTGTTGCTAGCATGAACAGAGTAAAGATTTCTCATCTTGTTGATGAGAAAATTTTCTGAAGATTTTTCCTTCGATGTGTTGCCATTGTTTATCAGATGTAGAGCTGATTGTTTTCATAAAACTTTTTGATATTTATTTTGTGTAGACGGTCCATGTAAAGGGAGGTGTGACATGCAATTCTAATCGGTTTTCTGTTTTTTTAGACGCAGCTATAGGTCGACATATCTTACAACGCCCGAACAACGATATATCAATTTCGATCAGAACATATCTCACCTCTCCACACAAATTGGTTTGATCGAATTCTTTTCTTGTCTTTACGCCAATAAAATGTGAGTCAGATCGCTTCTTCTATACCTTATGGGATTAGTTTCAGGAACATATAATCCACCATTGCCAAAGTACTTTGACTTTCTATTGGCTTTATCGAATTTTTTGAGCTATCTCCATTTGTTTCACTCAATCTAGTTGGAGATTAATGAGAGGCCGTATAAGAGGTCATTGTTGGATTTCTAGACGCTATCAATATCTGAGTTGTCTTCAAGTAGAGGTTCGTCGAGGCAACTATTTGATAATATGCACGAAAAGTTAATGCCACAATTTTTACTTTAATTTTGTTGCTTTGAGCTTTAGTTTGGGGTGGTTGGTAGCATTGAAGTCGCGGTGTTTTCTGTTTCATTTTCGAGAAAGGATTGACGAGACAAGACATGCAAGATGATGAGTATTTGTCGTTAAACAATTTAATGAGTGTTTTGGCAAAAAGTGAGTGTCGTATGTCAGGCGCCACGTATGAAGACAGTGGGACCTGTACTGATACAATCATCCTCCAACTTCAAACGTGATTTTGGCATCGTATAAAATCCGTTCTACTTACATAGGTTTTCCATTGACAAAGTTGTCTTTAAGGTTAACTCAAATTTTGTGGGCTTTCAGACCAGACTAGGCCTCCTATGTGTCTGTTGTAATGACTAGAGTTGTTTGCAGCACAAAGAGAAGCGAGGCAATAGAGAGGGTTTCTAATAGCGATAGAGACACCTCGGATATACATGAATATGAACTTACTGAACCCTCCCACGACCCTCACCATGTGCACTCTCTGCACGTGTGGCCGAGCTGAGCAACCATGGCGACCATCTGCAGCAAAAAGAGACCATGTAGACATGGTGATGAGCCTACTCGAGTATACCAAGAGAAGGCCAAGCGAAGCACCGCCGAGATGCTTTCTGCAATGATTTTCACGGCACGACGGACCTTCTCCCACCTATGAGATTGTGCTGTTTGTCAACTGTCAAAATGACGACATGGTCTACTAACATAGTTGTTTTTGTGTTTATGGAAAATTATGTTACATTAATTTATTCCCTTACATTCAGCTAGTCCCGTGCATTGCACGGGCAAATAACTAGTTATAATAATTAATTTGTTTGCATGTGTACGTCTATTCACATCATACGAAAGCTGTAATCCTATATATACAAACAAATGTAGGTGGACTAACAAAGCCACACGTGTCTCACATGTAAAAAGACTTTTATGGCCTTGGTTTAGTTTGTTGCTCACGTCAATATAAGAATTTCTAATAATTAAAAATAACTACCCACGGAGGAAAATAGAAAACTGACCCTCAATTTCCACTTAATAAAACAAAAAACCACCCACGATCGACAACCCAGGATTGTAGTGTTCATTTTCGTTTATTAAACTGCTCATCAGACCAAAACCAGCCTCACCCAATTTTTCGTGTCAGCCATTGTCGAAATTACATCAAAGAAGACCCATATCAGATATTCGTTTCAGTAACACAGCGATGGTTCAACGGCACTACTACGGCGATAATGTTCGTGGCTTTGTCGCGCAAGAAAAGTACGCTTCCCTTCACTACTACGGCGATACTAACTTTATATTTAATACTTACACATTAAAATGTCATATATGCAACAAATATTGATTAGACGGAAATATTAGCTTCTCTTCACTCTTGAGGGGATTGTTTTGATCCATAACCAGTGTCTCAAGCCCTCAAAAAATTGACATTGCTTCGAGGTTTGAAATTTTTTGCTCATTGTGTTTGTACTTCAATTCTTTCCTATAATGTTTATTTTTTTTTATACTAATCATGTAATCGTTTGGTATGATCTTTGCATGGGTATGTTAGATCCTTAAAATATCGACATCTTTTACCTATATGTATTAACTCTTGCAAATATCTTCGTCTTATTATGATAAGGGGTGTGTTAGATAATCAAACCCTAAAAGATTTACAGCTTTTATATATGTATAGAATTTCGCAAATATCTTCATCTTATGATAATCTATTTTTTTGCCTTCATATAAATAATAATTTTTTTTTGTTTGACATGTCAAACATATATGTCAACTAATTTTATTATTTAATTTATAGATTTTTATTTGTTGTAACACCTATGCTATTTTCATACATATATTTTTTGTTTATTATGGTCGCAATTTTCATGTCAAACATGATATATATATAATACATAACAAACATCATATCAATTCCATAATATAGTTTGTGACCTGTATGTATTAATTTTGGCACATATCTTGCACTTATAATGATTCATGAAGATCTATTTTGTTTCCTTTTTATAGGTACTATTTTTTTAGTTTCACATGTCGAACTTTGGTCAACATAATTTATTTATTAATCTGTATATTTTTTTGTTGCATTAGCCATTAACCATGTTTTCCTACATATATTTGTTGTTTACGATAATTCAAATAATGTAGGTCAGAGCTTTGTAATCTATTAAGAGATTCCACTTGAGACTTTGCGAATGGGTGCTTAAAGGGATTGGACCGGAGTAGCTTCTAATTTTCTTCAATGCGTTAAATTCTTAATAGACGTGGAATGGTTGTTAAATTACTTATATTATTTAGATTTTATTTTACATTTACTGTTTGGATAAAATAGAATGCATATATCGTACATGCAATTTTTCCTCTTTTTTTCCATTTTTTATTACTGTATTATTATGCGATGTTTTCATACGTCAGTTTTCTGTATGGTTATTGAAATCGGTGGCATTGATCATACATGGACAATGTTATATATGTTGCAATGATCGATGTTTTCATACATGTATGTTTTCTAGATACCCTTCGAATGCGAGTGTGAAGGACATATATTCACGTATAATTTATTCGTTGTTTACTGTAATCTTCATGTGTGGTGTGTTAGATCATTTAGATATAAATATTGGGTTGAATATAATATATTATGGAATATGGATCAATGGACTTATATGTAACACTTACACAATAAAGTTTCATCATATGCTGTGAATATTGATACGACGGAAATTGGGTCAAATAACCTGAATATTAAAGCCAAAGGATGCTCGATCGGTTAGTACCTTCTAATTTTTTTCAAAATAATTTAACTTTTTTACTTTACGTGGAATGCATTGCTAAATTAGTTACAAATTTTTAAGATTTTATTTTACATCTACGAATTTGTTTGAGTTTTATGATAGTATTGTGGAATAAATTGAATGCATTTTCGTACATGCACTTTTTGGATTTTGTGGCGTTGATAGTTGTTTGAGATTGCCTAGGTTTAACTAATTAAATATCTACTCTATCTAACATCAGTAGTTTTACAGAAAAATTCCCAAAAAAAAATAAATATCTACTATACCTAACTTTAGTAGTTTTACAAAAAACTTCCCCAAAAAATAACATTCAAATTATTTCATACTATTAATCATACTGGTTTAGGTATCATACATCGTCTATCACTTTAAAACAACTATGGACGCACATAATTGTCGACCCAACTTCCCTTCAAATCAAAACATGCAAACAAGAAATATGCGCCAATTGTCATTACAACGGGAAGCTCGAGCTGTGAGGATAACAAATCTACGCAGTAATAGTTCAAGACATTCCAGAAATAGTCAGCCTACTCGCGATCAACGTGGTAATACCTTATACCAATTTACATATATGTCTCTGAGTCGTAAACCGTTCAATATGTAATCGTTCGGTATAATAAATATTTGTAGAAACACCGACTACAAATAGAAGACGTCGTATCCCGCAACGATTAGATATTGGAGCGAGAACGATAAGATGCCCCAGTTGCAGTTCCCTCATGTGGGTTACCGAAAAAGTTCGAGATAGTAGCTTGAGGAATCCAAGATTCCAATTATGGTGCGGGAATGGTCAAGTTCGTCTACCAAATATTCCTATATCACCACCGTTCCTTCAGTCGTTGCATTCACAACCAGTATTCAAAGACAAGATCCGAATGTACAATTCATTAATGGCATTCACCTCAATGGGAGGACGGATCGACAACAGCGTTAATGATGGTAGGGGACCTTATGTGTTTCGAATTAGTGGGAGCAACTACCATCGAATTGGGTCATTGCTTCCCGAACCGGGTAATGGACCGAAATTTGCGCAATTATACATTTACGACACTGAAAATGAGGTTTTCAATCATCTAAATGCAATGAGATCTTCAAGTTCTGCGGACATAAACGATGATATTCTTCGTGGCCTACAACACATGCTTGATCAAGTTAACCCATATGTTTCAGTTTTCCGAAGCGCTCGCGATATGTTGGCACGGCAAGAAAACATATAAATCTACGTATTCGTATCATTCAAGCAAGAGAAGGTAGACAATACACCCGTCCAACATCAAGCGAAGTAGCTGCTTTATTGGTAGGTGATTGCACAGAAGATTTGGGGAATATAGACGTCGTTTTAGAAACAATGAGTGGGACTTTACAAAGGATAAACAAAACTCATCCATCTTATATCCTTCTCCAATATCCATTGTTGTTTCCTTATGGAACAGATGGCTGGTCAGTCGACATACCAATAAACTCAACCAGTACCTCAAGAGATAGAGTTACGATGGGACAATTTTATGCCTATCGAATCCAAGATAGGGAAGATGATGGTGATAGTTTGGTTCCAGGTGGTCGCCTGTACCAACAATTTATTGTCGACGTATATTGTGCTATTGAGCAAAACCGTCTTAGGTACGTCAAATATAACCAAGGCCGTTTGCGCACCGAATTGTATAGAGGGATTCAGGATGCTGTCTTAAGTGGAGATGTTAATGCAATTTCCGTTGGAAGAAAGTATATACTGCCATCATCATTTACAGGTGGTCCACGCAATGTCATTCAACATTATCAGGATGCAGTCGCAATATGTCGTAAAATGGGCCCTCCTGATTATTTCATCACTTTCACGTGTAATCCGAGTTGGCCCAAAATAACTAGAGAAATGCTTCATTATGAACGAGTTGAAGATCGTCCGGATATTGTCGCTCGAGTTTTCAAATTAAAAATGAAAGAATTACTTCGTGATTTGAAAGACAAGCGGATGTTCGGAACAGTCGTTGCTGGTAATTTTAGATAAGTTTAATATTTGAAATTAAATTTTTATTTTTGTAGCTAACCCAAGCTAAATAACTGCAGATTTATATGTTGTTGAATTCCAAAAACGTGGACTTCCACATGCACATATACTTCTCACTGTGACCCCAAATGATAAGCCTGCATGTCCAGAGGATGTTGACAAATTCATCAGTGCTGAGATTCCTGATAAAGACGATGACCCCCTTGCGTATGAAACAGTAACTAAGTTTATGATTCATGGACCATGTGGTCCATGTTTAGTTGATGGAAAGTGCTCGAAGCGATATCCGAAGAAATTTTATCATGAGACCGTTGTTGATGATCGAAGCTTTGTGCATTACATGCGTAGAAGAACAGTAGCCACAACTTTAGCCAATGGTCGAGAAGTCGATAATAGGTGGATAGTAAGTACCCTACAATAGGGATTTGTGCGTCAAATATGATGCTCACATAAATGTTGAACGTGTAGCAGTTCGAAGTGTGATTAAGTATCTATACAAGTACATCCACAAAGGTCATGATCGAGCAACGTTTGTCATTGAAGATGTTCAACCTCGGAATAACATTGATGCGACACAACCACACCGTGTTGATGAGGTAAAGCAATATTTAGACTGTCGTTACGTCTCTGCTATAGAAGCGTGCTGGAGGATTTTTGATTTTGCCCTACAACATCAATACCCGTCTGTTGAGAGAATGCTGTTTCATTTACCAGGCGACCAAAACATTGTCTTTGATGACAACGATGATCTACATGAAGTAGTTAATCAGCCACAAAACACAATGTTGACAATGTGGTTCGAAACAAACAGATGATCTCATGAAGCTCGAACTTTGACATATTCAGATTTTCCAACGGAATGGTTATGGAACCGTCAAAGTAAAACATGGAGAAAGCGTCAACAAAGAATTTCTATTGGAAGACTGCCTTTTGCGAATCCAAATTCTGGTAGCGTTACTATCTCAGGATGCTCCTTACGAAGGTTCGTGGTGCAATGTCGTATGAGGACATAAGAACGGTAAGGGGAGTTATTCAACCGACATTTCAGGCAGCGTGTCTTGAATTAGGATTGCTCGACGACAGTAATGAATGGAATGATGCTTTAAGAGAAGCATCGACATGGACTACAGGTGCGCAACTAAGAAATATGTTTTGCTCCATATTGATGTTCGCCGAAGTAGACGATCCAACGAGACTATGGGAAACACATTGGAGAAACATGACTGATGATCTTGAATATATGATTCAACGTCGATCGAGTAATTTTGAATTACGCCTTAGAGATGAAGAACGTCGTAATTCAGGAATCATTGAGATTGAGCACATCCTCAACAAAAATGGGAGGTCATTGAAAGATTATCCACAAATGCCACAACCATCATTACAAGATGCGCACCGCGCCACCAATCGATTGATAATGGATGAACTTGATTACGATTCATCGTTAGAGTTGGAGAATTACGAAAATCTTGCTCGGGGGCTTAATTCTGACCAATATAGAGTATTTTCTGCAATCATGAGAGCTCATGATCAAAACAGAGGTGGAATATTCTTTGTTTATGGTAGTGGCGGAACTGGAAAGACCTACTTGTGGAATACATTGATATCTAAATTTAGGTCAGAACAACATATCGTTATTTCAGTCGCATCTTCAGGAATTGCTGCCTTATTACTGCCTGGTGGGAAAACTGCTCACTCCACGTTTAAGATAACGCTAAATCCTGCTGAAAATTCTGTGTGTTCGTTTGATAAATCGTCATCACGAGCCGAACTAATTCGATCGGCGTCGTTGATAATTGGGATGAGGCTCCTATGACTAACCGACTCGCATTTGAGGCAGTCGACCGTCATTTCAGGGATATTTGTGACAATGATTTTCCTTTTGGAGCAAAATTATTTGTATTAGGAGGTGACTTAGACAAATATTACCGGTTGTTGCAAATGGTGGTCGAGAAGCAATTGTCGCATCTACTTTGCACCGTTCTACTTTTTGGAGTCAGTTTCAACTAATGAAGCTACAAATAAACATGCGACTTCGTGGTAATGATTTTTTGAGTGAAGAATTACAAAAACTTACACAATTCGGCAAATGGATCTTAGATATAGGGGACGGGAGATTGCCTGGAAGATCTCTAACAAGCAACAGTGAACCAAATTGGATTGATATTCCCGTGGATTTCTTGATAACTGACGATGCACATGGACTTGATCAGTTAATTGCTTCAACTTATGCAGACCTAATGTCACAGTATTCTGATTTACTTTATCTTAAGGAACGAGCAATACTAGCACCAACCAATAGTGACGTTGACATTCTCAATTCAAAAATATTATTGATGCTTCCTGGAATTTCTCGAAGTTACTTGAGTTCGGATAGAATATGTTCGTCGGAAGCTGGTGAATTAATGGAAGAAATGAATCCGATTGAGATGCTACATTCCACGAATTATGCTGGTCTTCCCAACCATTGTCTCGAACTAAAAGTAGGAGCACCAGTCATTTTATTGCGCAACATGAACCAATCAATTGGATTGTGTAATGGGACGCGATTGGTTATTTACAAGCTTGGAGATAAGGTGATTGAAGCGAGGGTAATCTCAGGGCCGAGGACGGGTGACAATGTTCTCATTCCACGGATTGATTTATCACCCTCCAACCAAGAGGCGGGCTTTTCCATAAGAAGGAGACAATTTCCTCTTAAATTGGCCTTTGCGATGACAATTAATAAAAGTCAGGGCCAAACATTGAAGTCAGTTGGTTTATATCTTCCCAATCCTGTCTTCAGTCATGGACAACTTTATGTTGCTCTCTCCCGTGTCACATCACCGAATGGGCTCAAGATTCTGATACACAACAAGAATGATTTACCTGGAAATGTTACAAAGAATGTTGTGTATAGTGAAGTTCTATCCAATATGTAGTGATAATATTCTTTGTAGTTTATTTATTTTCGCATTAAATTTTATTTATTTTTATTTTTTGTAGTTTCGCATTTACCTTGATTCGATATAGTTGTCTCTTTAATTTCGCATTTACCTTGCTTCTCTTTTATATTTTGCATTACCGTATATCTTCTTGAATGGATTAACGCAGATGCATCACTTAAGATACAAACCATTTAGACAAATACTCCCTCATAATTATGCGTGGAATCTGAGGGGACGTTTAATGTGGCGGTACGATCTTCAAAGCGCAATACTATCAAATACTGAGTATCAGGTGCAAGATCTGATTTTCATTGATGTCGAGGTATGAAAATCCTTATGGCTGCGTGTTAAATCATTCAACGTATCATTTGTTAAGTTATCTCATTATGTAATATTTAATATTAATATTTTTGTTTCAGGGTACAGAAATACAAGTAACCCTACAAAACAATGATGTTGATATTTTTAATGATATTATCAAAGTAGGGATAGTTTATTATATTGACAATTTAAGTGTTGACCGTGCATCAAATTTCGATTGGCCCATTCGGAATGATTATAAGCTGAAATTTGCACGCACAACCAAAATCGTAGATTATCAGCATCACTCCGATGATGATATTCCCCTACACAACTTTCGATTCGAGCAACTAACTGCAATTCATCAGTATGCCACTCACAAGGACCACTTAGTCGGTGAGTAATCGTCATTTTATTTTTCCACATGCGTTAAACATTATTAATTATGTTGCCTTTCAACATTCACTGCAGATGCGATTGGCGTTGTGGTTTATGTTGGCGATTTGGAAAATGTTACTTTCAAGCAAAAAAATGGCATGCTTGTCGAACTCATGTTCGAAACGTCCTAATTTGTGACACGAGGTACTCCTATAATACGTTGAATATCCCTAAATAATATTGTTACCATCTATCTAATTTCTTGCTAATTTCTTTTTCAGCACGAATGTAATGAAAATTTCACTATGGGGAAACTTTGCCACATCTGGAGATTATAAACTTTTATTTGATGCAACAAAGATTCAGATTCTGACAGTGTCGAGAGTTGAAGTAAAGCATTTTGATGGTTAGTACAAATTTAGATAGTTTATTATATTTTTTTTGGCATGTTAATGATCACAAATTAATTTTCGTTTTGCTACGTATGTTTTTATTTGAGGAACGCTTTAGGTGCGTATCTAAACACAACTAGATTTAGCAGAGTGTTTGTTGACCCAGACATTGATGAGACTCGAAAGATACGTTTGTGGTATGTTATTTCCTATAATTTTGTTAACCTTTCTTATTTATTCCCTTTGCTATCATTTAACTAAATCATCATTGTTTGTCAGGTATGATTGGGATAATATTGCACAAAACCATATTTTATTGAGTAAAAAACGGGGAAACACTCTACATCAGGTACACAGCTTGCTTGATGCTGTTCCAATCAACTTAACTGACTACCGTGTCGATGAGAACGTATTATTCCCTTACTTTTCCCGCAAATGAAGTATTGGTTATACCATGTTAAACATATAATATATTATATTTTGGCAGATTTGGTGCTTCCGTGTATGTGCATGTATAACAAGGTAAACAAGGTCACGGATGGTTATTGCATAACTTGCAATAGGTTGGTTACACACACTATCCCGAGGTAATCACTTCGATCGAAATACAATGCATTTATGTGATTAAATTAAAATTATATTTTTGTAATTTTAATTCTTAATTTATTGTCTGGCCTGCAGATATAGATTAAAGACAACAATTAGTGACAAATCTGGTTCCAAACAGATTACATGCTGGAATGATCATGCGAAGGTCATATTAGGCATACCAGCAACGGAATTAGAGCGGATTTTCATTGAGGTACAAATGTTGTCATGATTCAATTTTTTCACGAGGCTTAAATTTATTTTTTGACCATATTAAAGGGTGGAGATGATGGGCCATTCTTACTTGAAGATTACGTGAATAATCGCCTTATGTCGAAATTTGTGTTTATACTGAGGGCGGCAAAATCAATCGATGATGAAGTAAAGGTTTCACATGGTTTTAGAGTCGATTGGGAGGAGGAGTATAATTATTTATTCTTCAAGCGAAGAGTACGATGTCATTAGCTATTTTTTGTTATTTTTTCTGATTAGATCTATCATAGTGATTTAATAACATTTTCTTATGCAGTTTACGATTATATAGTTTATAATCGTCAAGTATTATAATGTTGCCATTTTTTGTATTAACATAACTAATTTATAATATTAAATTAAATTATATATGATATTAAGACCCGTGCATTGCACGGCAAAAAGCTAGTTGGTTATAATATAGGGTAAATTATCATTCAGGCCCCAAAAGTGATTAAAAATAGTTTCCAGGACCTTTAAGAAAACATTTTAGTTTAAAGGACCAACTTTTCGTAAAATTTAAAGATAAGGACCAACTGTTATAAAGTGTGTATGAATTGTTATCGGATGATCGTTTTCTGTTATTTTCATAACAATGTACTGTTATTGTGGGAACAATGAATTGTTACTGAATGATCGGGTCCTTAAAACTAATTTTTTTTTCTGACAGGGCCTGAACAAAAATTTCAGACCCTGACAGGGGACTGAACAAAAATCTCCCCTATAATATATGTATGTAGTAGAGACCATGAAAACTTCAAGTCTTAATTGAATCACTATTTCACACGAAAATAATCTCTTGTCCGAATTTTATCTATCGAGTACCTAATTAGTAACTATTCCAATTAATTCGAGACTTGTGTATTCCCATTTTGAAGTCTCGAAATAACAAACCATACTTTCTAAGTTACTAATCGGATTGCTAATTACCTTATAGTTAAGACAACAATCCTTAGTCATACTTAACACTACTATTTAAGCCCACCACGTGTACTGCTTTAATTCCCTTGATGGATTAATCTTACTGGATTACTATTCACCGCCCCTTTTTTCCTAGTCACCACCCCTTAAAGGACGATAAAAAGACGATTTTGACCTTAATAAAATTTCTATTTAAAGCCCTTTCCAACAACACTTTCATTTTTAATTTAGCGACTAATTCTCTAGTCTGTAACTTAAAATATTAGTCGCTGAAAGTGATTCTATTTAGCGATTGAAAGTTGTAATCGGAAAATTAAAAAAAGTTAGTCGCTAACCGCAATTTAATAGTCAAAAATTAGTATTAAATGGTACGGATATTTGTAGTCGGAACTCAGAAAGTTTACTGACTAAGCCGTTCTAGTCGCCATTTGTAGTCGGTAGGAGCAAGTTTTTTTGTAGTCGTCGATGTTGAGATGTTGCAAGGGATGGGTGTGACGGAGACGACCACGTCACGTTTGACCAAGCGATGACCGATGGAGACTCGCTAAGATTGCTTGAGGCTATGAAAGTAGAGATGACCTTAATGATTGTCAACCAAATATGGACTCTGGTAGATCCTTCTGATTGTTCAATCATGCATATGTGGAAACACAAGAAACAAATTTGGATATGATGGATTGGTGGACACGGACAAAGCTATGCCACAATAGATATAGTAAAAAAGTGGTTATGAGGAAATCTTTTTGCTATGATCGAGTAATTAGAATTCTACTTCTAAATTCGCATATTAGGACTACGAGATCCGACATATGAATGTGAATATCGTTTTACTGGACTGCTACTCACGGAGTGGATCTGTATAGAATATTCCAAAGGTTTTACATTGCAATCAAATGCTAAAAAAGTTTGCAAGTTAAACGTTTTACGACTCAAGGAATCTTCTAGGAATTAAAATCATTGATTTTGATGAAGCACTTCAGAGTACGAATTTATAAATACTGAAAATAAGCCCTGTGTCTACAAGAAAACCAGTTGCGATAACATATAGTTCCTCATATTAAAATTGGATAACATCTTTTTGCTAGGAAACGATATTAAAATGCTGTCGGGGAATCATATGGCTTCAACTAAACTCTTCATGAAAGTCTGGGCTACGAAAATGGGGATTAGAAGTTAACGGATATACGGATTCGAACTTCATGCAAACCTGGATGACCGAAATCCACATCGTGATTTGCCTATACGCTCAATGGTGGTGTAACATCAGAATATATGTTTTAGTTGTGCTTTGATTTCATTAGCTGTCCTTGTAATTAGGGGCTTTATTTGTATTTGTCCTTAGATTAGGACTTAACCTGTATTTATACCAAGTTTATTTGGTATAAATACTAGGGTAAACGTTGTGTTTAACAGAGAAAATTAGTCAATTGCTCCGAAAGGCTGCCAATCCATAATCTAGAGAGAGAAAATCAGAGACCATTCTCTCACTACACGAAATCTCTCTCAATTCTTCACGAAAGGTTTTCGATCGAAATTACGTTTGATACAATTCTAATCGATTTCCTTAGCATTGAAGTCTAGGATCATATGAGTTGATAATCGAGGACCTAACAATTGGTATCAGAGCAGATTCGTTCTGTTTTGAATCATAATTATTAGAATTCGTATCGAATTTTAATTCTGAAACTATTATGTGCCAAAAAACAATTTTGGCGCGAAAACAAAATTCGATCTAATAGCCTTAATTCTATGCTTATCTGAGTTGAATTTGGTACTTCTGTGCTCGCCTAAGTTGTATAAATCAATTAGGATTAGATCGGTAGCAATCGGCATCATGATTTACGCTTAATTTTTTATGCTGAGATACCACTGTTCGCGCGAAGAACAGTTTGAAGTGTTCTAATTTTCCAAAATTGAACATTCTTCAAACGTGTTTAATCTTCTGTTTGTGAGTAGTAATCAGTAGCTGATTTCGAGCATATACCTGTAGTTTCATCGATTAATTTTCAGTATCTGCTTGAATTGAGTGTTAAATCATATTATGTGACTATCTGCGCAATTTCAATTTTTCTCGCTATGTTCTTCGATCAGATTTAATTTCTCGATCTAAAAACTACATGCGAAAAATTTTTCAGTTAAGAATACTGATTTACTACTGAAGTCGCTGCTGTCAAGAACGTCTTTAGCAGAAACTATTTCGAGCTTTAAACCTTTCGACCAAAATTGACCATTTTGACCCCGCATAAAACCTTTTTTTCGAAAAACATTTTCGGTCAGACATTTCTTGTTTGACTTTGGGATAAAGATAACTTCCGCTAGTAAAATTTTTTCGGTCAACCTATTAATTTTGACTCAGCAAGAAACTCCATTGGGCACTGTTTCTCGACGACCAAAATCAATTAACGCATCGAAAAACATTTTCAACCGCCAGATTTCGATCACATTTTCAAAATTCAGTTTGACTTAAGGTATATCAGCTGGATTACCTTTGGACCGAACGGGATCAGATTGTTTACAGTCTCATAACTGGAGCGATATGTGTAATAACGCCACGCACCTTCTTCTTTTTTTTGATCGAAAATCCAGCGCTAAATTGAAGTTGTGCGCTCGACAAATTTAGTCAACTATTCGAGTCAATACTTTGAAAAAGTTTAATTTTGAATTCTGGTGAACAAAATTTTCCGATGATTAATAGTTTCGATCCCAAAACTTCACGAAACAATTTTTCGATCGAGGTCACTGCTTAAACAGTTTCTCATCGTAAAATACATTCGTATCGAAATTTTTTTCTTCGCTCGAAAACTTTTTCGCGAACAGTACTTGGCGCGCAAATCAGTAACACTGTTCTAAATCGACAAAATTATTTTTGATCAAGCTTTAAAGATTGAATCAAAAATAATTCTCGATCATTCTTTTAAAATTAAACGCTACTAACAAATTTGCTACTTGTGAAGCACGTCACATCATTGTTCAATTAATCAAAACAACCAACGAAGATCCTTCATCAACTCAAATCGAAGAAAGACAAAAATGGATGCATATGTTATAGGGAACGACAATCGTCCTCCAATTCTCAAACGAGACGAATACACAGTATGGAGTAGTCGGTTCTTGAACTTCATTGAACTTAAAGATCAGACATCTACTTAAATCACTCTATGAGGGACCAAAAGTATTCTTGGTCAGCCACGAAGGTGATAGATCGAATAATCCTCCCATCGAAACCACTAGGCGAGCTAAGAATCCTAGTGAGTACACTGATGCTGAGAGAAGAAGAGCAAAGGCAGATCTGATAGCCAAGAATACACTAATGCAGGGCATCCCCAACGATATCTATAGACAAAGAGATAGCATCCCAACTGCTAAAGGTGATGAACTAGAGAGGATGATACAAAAAATCGAAGTAGGCACCAAGGCTAAAAAGGCTAACATACTCACAGCGTATGATTCCTTCAAAGCTAAAGATGAGGAGAACTTGCATGATCTTTATCAGCGGTACCTCACTCTTCTCAACGAAATGGGAAAGATTGACATCAAAAGACAAATATTGAGATGAATATTTGTTTTCTGTCATCGCTGCCCACCGAATGGAGAAAGATATCCACTCAACTCCGACAAAACAAAGACTTGGATTGGATGGATATTCGCGCTGTTTTTGACAACCTCGCTCAACATGAAGAAGACATCTGCGAGATACAAAACGAGCAGAAGGACAAACATGCCGAAGACTCCATATGTCTAGTTTCAGAAAAGAGGAGCTCCCGTTCACGCAAGGAAAAGCATGTTAAGCTCCCTAGCTCTTCAGAGGACGAGGAAACATAGGATTCAGAACTTCCTTATGAAATCAGAGAATTTGGGAAGCAGTTGGCTTTAGTCGCCAAAATGATGACGAAGAAATACTTCAAAAAGAAGTCGTCATCTTCTGCTAACTGTCTTCGAACCACAAGCTTGAAGAATAAAGAGAAGTCAAGTGAGTCATCAGAAGCCAAAACCTCGAAAGACACACTAAAGTGCTTCAACTGTGGAAAAGCTGGTCGCTTTGCCAGAGACTGCACCCTTCCGAAGCAGAATGACGCTAACTACTACTCCAGGAAGCTCCAACTTACCAAGCAAAAGGAAGCTGAAGTAGCTCTAATGGCTTAACAGGGCCAGTGGCTAGAGGACAGCTCAGACTCTGACACCGAAGACCTCTCCTAGCATGCCTCGACGATGATGAAGAAGGTGAAGCTTCCATGAGGACGGACGACGCAATGCATATACTTTATCACAGTAGGTAGTATCCCTTGACTTTGCACATTCTGACCTGTTAGCCAGTTAAGTTCAAAATTTGCTAACATGGTACTTGAGAAGAAACGAAGTATAAACGTAGAGGAAAAGCTTCTTAAGTCTAAGGAAACAATAGCTAGTCTCGAAGAAAAACTTAGGAGCTCTAGTACTGAAACAAAAGAACTAACTAAGAGACTCCAATCGTATGAGACTAAGCATATCTCACTAGAAAAGCATAGTTTGGTAGTAAAAGAATTGGAGGACAAGCTAGACAACAACCACAAGTATCTACATAAAAACTTAGCCGAGAAAAGTCATTTTAAGGTTAGACTAGCAGTTGAGAGCGATAAAGTCCACTAGTCAAGAAGCTGAATTAGGAAAATTCAATTCTAAGATTAGTGAAATGCAAAAAGGTCTAGATGCCTGTCAAGCGGAAAAGAGCACCGCTCTAATTAACTGTGCTACCTTAGACACAGAACGTAAGAAGCTATACACTAAGATCAAAGAATTAGAAGATCTTCTTGTTAAAAGGGGACAATCTGATCAGACTATATTCTTGAATCAACCTAATGATATAGAATTTTATAACTACAAGTTTGGCTTAGGTTTTGAGAATCCACGTCACTTGAAGAAAGTTGATTGTAAGCAACTTTATCCAAGAAGATCTTATGGTATTTACTAACGCCAAGGAAATAGATGCGCTTGAAATAGCCAAGAGAAAAGCCAAGACTCAAGTTGAAATCCACTTCTCCTACACTGAATTGAACCGAAGTTACAAAACTAGGGAAATTCCCAAGGGTTGTGACTTTGAGTCAATTTTATCTTCCAGAAGATCGTTCTAAACCCGAGGAAGCACAAATTCAACATTCTGAAAATCCTCTCTATATACCCCATATTGTTAGGAAAATAAAAGGTTAAGAGCCTCATTAGAAAAAAAACGAGAGAATTTTGTAGCTAAAAAGAAAATGTTCCTAGAAGAGATGGAAATCTCAAAGCTTCCTCCATCTTACAAATCATTTCTCACGCTTTACCCTCAAAGGAAACTATCATTATGAAAAGCGTGAAGAAAGAAAAATCGCCTTCTAAAGCTCAGGAATCTAAAAATAAAAATATGAAAAATAATAACTTTAATCATGTGTTTACTACGTCTACAGGGAGCGTAGTACCTGAGATAGATAAATCGATGGCGAGAGTGTCTAGTCTAGAAATTAAGAAGGAGTCTCTAGACGTCAGTGTTTCAAATGTATCTTCTCCTTCTGTAATAAGAAAAGACACTCGTAAAAATAAAAGAGCCATTTCTTCACTTCAAATTATTGTGTCTTCATGCTCCTTTGAGCCAACTACTTTTAGTAGCACTAACTACGAAATAGGCTCTTCCTCAAAAATAACAAACACTCATTCTACAAATGCTGATAGGAAGACTCGTAAGAAACAAGATTCAGCCATTGAAGAACCGTATGGTGCCATTAATTCTTATTCTCATCTAAGATATCCTGTGAAATCCAATCCCCTAAACACCTTAGGAGACTATCAAATGAAAAAATCTTTTTCCTCGATCAAGCCTACCAAAGCATTTGCCTGTGCTGAAATTACCTTTCTCTGCACGGTTCAACCTAAATTGGTTCCTAGATCTCCGCCTAAGAAGACAAAAGCCAAAAAGGACGAGTCTTCTACAAAGGGCAAACCCAAATCAACTTCTTCGAAGATGGCTTGGGTTGCTAAAGGTCCAATTAACGATAACTTAGGAATTATATCTGAACCGAAAACTAAATCTGCTAATCTGAGAGGACCCATTCATAAGTGGGTACCTAAAGCTCTCTAATCTGGTTTTGCAGATCCATCATGTGTGGTACCTCGATTCCGGCTGCTCTACACACATGACGAAAAATCAAGAGCTGCTGAGCAACTATCAAGACCAATGAACGGAAAAGTCAGATTTGGAAACAACAATTCGGCTCCTATACAAGTATTAGGAGATATTATTTTCGATAATCTGACCATCAAGGATGTCTTGTAAGTCGAAGGCCTCTTCCATGCTGACAAGTTCAGAATATTGGACAGTCAGAACAAAGAACTCCTCCAAGGACTTCAGAAATCAAATCTTTACACGATCAACCTGACATCCGTGCGGCCCTCGATAGTTGTTTGCTTCATCTCTTAGACTGTAATTCAGAGGAACATCCTATGACATCAACGCATGTCTCATCTCAACATCAAAGCTCTTCAACGTCTTTCAACGAAAAAGTTGGTTCACGGTCTTCCAACTATAGTACTACAGGAAGAGAATCAGTGTTCGGCATGTCAACGAGGAAAAATGAAGGGAGCTTCTAATCATGTTAAGCTACTAGCCTCTACTTCACGTCCTCTGGAACTACTACACATGGACCTCTGTGGACCAATGCAGACACAGAGTATCAACGGACGTAAGTACGTGCTACTTATTGTCGACGACTTTTCTCGCTACACATGGACGAAGTTCCTCCGAACCAAAGATGAGACAGTGGACTTGATCGTAAAATTCGTGAACTCGACTCAGAATCTACTGCAATAGAATATCCAAGTTATCTGAACAGACAATGGAGCTGAGTTGAAGAATAAATTTCTCAGCAATTTTTATCGAAAACTTGGAATTAGTCAGCAATTCTCTGCCGTAAAGATGCCGCAACAGAATGGGGTAGTCGAAAGGAAGAACAGAACTCCCGTGGAAGCCGCGCGTCCGATGCTCATCCACTCCGGCTTCCCACACTTCCTTTGGGCTGAAGCAGTAAATACCGCCTTCTTCACTCATAACAGGACGATAGTTCACAAGCGCTTCGATAAGACTCCATACGAGATCATTAATAAGCGGGTATACAACATTTCCTTCTTCAAGGTCTTCGGGTGCAAGTGCTTTGTGGCGAACGATAGAGAGCAACGTGCTAAGTTCGACCCTAAAGTATTTGAAGCAACTTTCGTCAGGTATTCTTCAACTTCTAAAGCGTACAGAGTATACATCAAGTCCAAACGAACAATAAAAGCAAGCTACAATGTCACTTTTCATGAAGTGGCAGAAATGGCTTCTGGGCACATCAGTCCAGGACCCGTACCTAGCTAGATGGTTTCTGAATACGACAGTTCAGAACCCGTACTTACTGGTGTGTTGGCACAACACCGGCAGAGAATGGCAATAAGGTAGGATTCAACGTCAGAGGAAGCTATGAGATTTGCTTTAGAAGACTTGGACTCGCTTTTTGAGCAGATATATCGGCCGAACAACACAGTTACCACACCTGCCGTGGAACCTTCCCAAGACGAAGCCGATATACCAAGTTCTTCAAATGTCCTCACCTCACTCGATTCAGAATTACCTCAGAATGCTGAAGAACCAACCATGGAAGTTGAGGAAATGTCATCAGAGTCGCTCAACTCAAGTCCTGAAACTTAATTGCCTGAAATTGTTGAACAGCCTCAGATCATTGGAGATCTCGCTCCATACTATAAATAATATTAATATTCATACAATAAAAATATATAATAATAAAAGGATAAATCAATTTTTCTTGGATTTTTTGGCTATTTTTCTTTTTATTACATGATAGGAAAAATAAAAGAAAATATTATACATATAAAATTAAAGTCGCACATTTTAATATGCAATTTTAATTTGCATCTACGCAGAATTGATTAAAAGCGATATTTTGTTATATTTCGCACATTCTGATATGCAGTTGTAGAGTATCAATTTTAATTGTGCTTGATTTCATTAGTTGTCCTTGTATTTTGGGGTTTTTCTTATATTGGTCCTTAGATTAGGACTAGTTAGATATTTATATCAAGTGAGTTTGGTATAAATACCTTGTAATCAATCGCAATCAATAGAGAAGTTTTGGAAATTGATCCAAAAGGCTTGCAATTCAATTCCTAGAGAGAGAAACAATAGTAACTTTCTCACTCTACTCGAATTCTCTCTCTTGTTCTTCATTTGAGTTTTTCGATCGAATCTTAATGTCAATCATTATCATCGAATTACTTAGAATTCATTCCTAGGATCATAGAGTTGTTAATCGTAGGACCTAACAATTGGTATCAGAGCCAATTCGTTCTGTTTTGAATCAAAAAATTGTTGGATTTGGATCGAAATCATTTTCAGTACTGTTCATCAAAGAATAGTTTGGCGTGAAATTTTTTTTCGATTCAATAGCTTAATTCTGTGCTTAATTGAGTTGAATTTGATGTTTCTGTGCTGAAAGTGTTAAATGATGATTGCGATCAGATTTGTAGCCATTTTGAACTTCCTTTTTAGGATTAAATCGATTCTGTGATTTACTGTTTGCGAAGAACATGAAGAACACGTTCTGATTTTGATCAAATTCGACATACTTTGCTTCGTATCGTGTTTAATTGCTTGTTCGTGCGTAGTTAGTAAATGATTGCGAGCAGTTACATGAAATTTCACTGTCTAATTCGTTGTTTTTGCTTGAATCTGTGTTAATCATATTCTGCGATTTTCTCGATCGTTCTAATTTTTGTCGCTAGGTTTTCGATCGAATTAATTTCTGGATCGAAAAAACTTGGCGCGAGAATTTTTCTCGGTCAGAATATGAAGTCAGCGCCAGAATCGTCAACACTAGAAACGATTTTAGTTAAAAAATATTTCCCGAGCATTGTTCAACGAAAATCTTTTTCGAGGATGACCAATTTTGACTTTGCACGCGTAAACCCTTTCTCTCGAAAAACATTTTCGGTCAGACATTTAAAGTTTGGCCAAGCTAAAAATCATTTACACGTGAGAAATTTTTTAGTCAACAGATTTATTTTGACTTGTCGAGAAACTTACTAACGTACTGTTTCTTTACGATCGAAATAAATTCACGATCTGGAAATTTTTCTCGAACGAACGATTTTGGGCAATTTATTTCGTTCGAAAAATATTTCGCTGACAGACTTTCTCGCATGAGAACAGTACACATTATATTCTATTTCGACGAAATTATTTTCGATCAAACTTTAAAGATTGAACAAAATAATTCTCGAACTATTTTTCGAATCAAACGCTACTAACGAACTTTGTCACTTGTGAAGCACATTACATCATCTTCAAACGTTCAAAACACTTAACGAAGATCCTTCAACAACTCAACTACAACACAAAATGGATGCATACTCTCTCGGAAATGACAACCGTCCGCCGATTTTGCAACGAGGCGAATATACCGTTTGGAGAAGTCGCTTCCTCAATTTCATCGCTTTAAAAGATCAAGCCAAGAATTTGCTGAAGTCACTAGAAGAGGGACCCGCACAGTTTTGGGTGAATGTCCCCGGTAACCCCTTAAATTCCGGCATCTAGGCGACTGAAGGAGCCTAGGGAGTACTCAATCGAGGAGAGGGCTCGAGCTAAGGCTGATCTAATATCCATGAATGCCCTCATGCATGGCATCCCCAACGACATATATAGACAGATTGATAGTCTTTCATCGGCTAAAGGAATGTGGGATGAACTGCATAGGATGATGCAGAGGACGGAAGTTGGCATAAAGGCCAAAAGGCGAACATTCTCACTGCTTACGACTCCTTCAAAGCAAAGCCGAAGGAGAGTCCATGAGATCTACCAAAGATACCTCACTCTTCTCAACGAGATGAGGAATATAGAAATCACGAAGACCAATATGGAGACAAACATCAGATTTCTCTCTTCTCTGCCCGCGAAATGGAAGAAAATATCCACTCAAATTCGACAGAATAAAGATCTAGAGGAGTTGGATATCCATGCCGTGTTTGACAATCTCGCACAACATGAGGAAGATATAAGGGAGATTCAAAAGGAGCAGTAGGGAAAACAGATCGAAGACACTGTTGCCTTAGTCTCGGAGAAGAGGAGCTCAAAATCAAGAAAAGAAAAGATCATTAGGCCTATTCTCCTTCAGAGTCGGAAGAAGGGTCAGACTCCGACGTTGAGCCAAACATGAAAGCTCTAGGAAAGCAGTTGGCTCTAATAGGAAAAATGATGAGTAAGAAGTACTTCAAGAAGAAGTCTTCAACCTCAGCCAACAGACTTCGGACTACAAGCTCTAAAAACAAAGAACGTGCACCAGAGAGCTCCGAAGTCAAGAACCCAAAAGAGGCTAACAAATGCTTCAACTGTGGCAAGCCAGGTCACTTTGCCAGAGAGTGCACTCTTCCGAAGAAGAGATATGCCAACTACTACTCCAGGAAGCTCCAATTGATTAAACAGAAGGAAACTTGAGTAGCTCTCATGGCCGAACAAGACCAATGGCTCGAGGACACGTCGAGTTCTGAAGAAGAGAATCTAGCCCTCATGGTCCGTCTCGACCATGAATCGGACGCTGAAACTGCCAATCATACGAACAACGAAAACGAATCCACCTCTTCACAAGAGGTAGACCTACATTCCACATTATTGATATTGTTAGATTCATATAAAAAACAATATGCTAACATGAAACGTGAGCAAAAAAGTATTGAGGAAGTAGAGGATAAACTTTCTAGATCTCAGGAGAGGATAAATAGTCTCGAATCAGAACTTAAGAGCTCTAGTGCTAAAATAGAAGAACTTACTAAGAGCCTACATTCTAGAGAGACTAGTCAACCTCAAATAGGACAGCATAGCGAAAATATTAAGGAGTTAAAAGATAGGCTAGCAAATAACTAAAATAGCTTGGTTAGAAATCTCAATGAGACACCCTAAATTGTAGGATAACTGAAGCTACCACTAAGATCACTAACTTAGAAGCTCAATTAGAAATATCAAATGTTAAGGTTAGTGAGCTTAGTAAAGAACTAGATGCCTGTCAAGCCGCCAAACTGACGGTAGAAAATAATTATGCTCTCCTAGGTGAGGAACGCAAGAAACTATATGCTAAAATTAAGAAATTAGATGATATAGTTACGCGTAGGGGACAATCCGAACAGACGATATTTTTGAACAAGCCCAAGGATATAGAGTTCTATAATCCTATAGAAGGCATAGGTTTCACTAACCCACGTGTTCTTCGGAAGAAAGAAATATATGACATTAAGCACATGGGTTTAGGAGTAACCTCTCTTAGAGAATTCACTGAATCGACGTACCAAAATAATTATGATTCATCTATGAGAAAAACCTCACATGGGCCTGAGATCCCCTTTGACTACACTGAACTAAATGAAAGAGACAGAAATATGAAACCTTCTTTAACCCCTGTCTGTGATTTAGCGCAAGTCCTACCTCCTGAATCTCAAGCACACAACGAGGAAGTCAAAGACGTTCATTATAAAAATTCTCTCTACATACCTCCTCTAATAAAACAGATAGAGGAATCTCAAGCTAAATTAGACAGAGAAAGAGAGGATTTCGAAGCTGAAAAGAAAAAGTTCTTAAAAGAGATGAAAAATCTCAAAGCTTCCTCATCCTCCCAAACTACCTCTCATGCTATTATGAAAAGCGTGAAAATTGAAAAATCACCTTCAAAAGATCAAAAATGTCTTAATAATTTTGTCAAGAGTGCTAAGACTAAAATTACTTTACCTACGTCTACAGGGAGCGTAGGGCAAGCACTAGAATCGAAGGCGAGAGTGTCTAGTCTTATGAAGGAGCAAGTAGATTTGAGTATGCTTAAGAATGTTACTCCTTCTGTACGAATAAAAGAGCTTTTCGCTTAGAGTAATTGCTTCTACGTGTACTCTTCAGCCCATCACCTTTAGAAGCACCAACTACGAAATAGGCTCTACCACAAATTAAAAATAATCATGCTGAAACAAATGCCACTAGGAAGACTCGTAGGAAACAAGATCCAGCCATAAAGAAAGCTTATGGCCCAGTACATGCATGTACTCACCTATGGTATCCTGTAAAGATTGAGTCCCCCAAGCACCTTAGGAGATTATCAAAAGAAAAGATCTTTTCCTCAATCAAGCCTACCAAAGCATTTGTACGTGCTGAAATTAACCTTCCCTGCAAGCTTCAATCCAAAGGGGTTCCTAAATCTCCGCCTAGGACGACAAAAGCCAAAAAGGCCAAGTCACCTAAAGAGGCAACACCCAAAACCCCTTCTGCGAAAGTGATATGGGTTATTAGAACTCTCTCAAGTAATAATTTAGGAATCATATCTGAACCTAAAATTAAATCTGCTAATCTGAGAGGACCCATGCTTAAAGGGGTACCTAAAGCTCTCTAACTTGTTTTTGCAGATCCATCATGTGTTGTATCTCGACTCTGGTTGCTCCACACACATGACTTGAAACCTAGAGCTGCTGAGCAACTACAAAGACCGGCCAAACGGCAAAGTCAGATTCGAAACAATGACTCCGCTCCAATTTTTGGTATGGAGATATCATTCTGGAGAAACTGACAATAAAAGATGTCTCATATGTCGAAGGTCTCCGCCATAACTTGTTCAGCATAGGCCAGTTCTGTGACAAATGGTTCCAGGTGGTCTTTCATGCTGACCAGTGCAGAATTTTGGATAGTCAGGACACAGAACTCCTTCAAGGACTTCGGAAATCAAATCTATACACGATAAACCTGACATCCGTGCGGCCCTCGACAGCTGTTTGCCTCATCTCTCAGACCGTAATCAGAGGAACAGCTTATGGCACCAACGCATGTCTCATCTAAACATCAAAGCTCTTCAACATCTCTCAACGAAAAAGTTGGTTGATGGTCTTCCAACTATAACTTTACAAAAGGAGCATCAATGTTCGGCGTGCAAATTAGGAAAAATGAAGCGAGCATCTCATCATATCAAACAAGTGGCCTCTACTTCACGTCCTCTGGAACTGCTACATATGGACCTCTGTGGCCCGATGAAGAAACAGAGTATAAATGGACGCAAGTAGCTGCTGGTCATAGTCGATGACTACTCTCGCTACAGATGGACAAGGTTCCTCGGAACAAAAGATGAGACAGGGGACTTGATCGTCAGTTTCGTGAACACTACTCAAAATTTGCTGCAGCAGACTATCCAAGTCATTCGAACAGACAATGGCACTGAGTTCAAGAACAAATGTCTCAGTGAATTTTATCAGAAACTTGGAATAAGTCAACAATTTTCAGCCGCCAAGACTCCTCAACAGAATGGGGTAGTCGAACGAAAGAACAGAACTCTAGTGGAAGCCGCGCGTAGGATGCTCATCCACTATGGTCTTCCACATTTTCTTTGGGGGAAGAAGTAAATACCGCCAGTTTCACTCAAAACAGGACGGTGGTTCACAAGCGCTTTGACAAGACTCCATACGAAATTATCAACAAACGAGTACCCAACATCTCATTCTTTAAAGTGTTCGGGTGCAAGTGCTTTGTGCCGAACGACCGAGAGCAACATGCTAAGTTCGACCCTAAAGCATTCGAAGCCACTTTCGTCGGGTATTCTTCAACCTCAAAAGCGTACCGAGTATACATCAAGTCCAACCTCACAATCAAAGAAAGCTACAATGTCACTTTCCACGAAGTGGCGGAGATAGCTTCTGGTCACTTCAGTCCAGGACCCGTGCTTAACCCGATGGCTCATGCACACCTCACTTCAGGACCCGTACCTAAGCAGATAGCTTCTGAATATAACAGTTCTGAACCTGTTTTCGCTGGTGTGTTGGCACAAAACCAACAGAAGATGGCAACAACCCCGAATTCAACGTCAGAAGAAGCAATGAGACTTGCATTAGACGATTTGGACTCTCTCTTCGAGCGAGTATATCGGTCACACACTGCTACACCTATAGTGGATCTCTACCCGACGAGACCGACATACCAAGTGCTTCTCACGTCCCTACCTCGCCCGATTCAGAATTTCCACAGAATATCGAAGAACCTACAGTGGTTATTGAGGAAGAATCATTAGAGACGATCGTTCCAAGTGCAGAGTTGGAACTTCCTCAAGCAATTGATCAACCAGAGACTACAGGAAATCTAGACCCACAGATGGCTGATGCGTCGTCTTCAGCCTTGCCTCATGAGCGCAAGTGGACTAGAGGTCAGCCGGTTGATCAGATAATTGGCGATCCTTCGGATGGAGTGAGGGCACGTCGTCATCACAGTCTCTTCAGCTGCTTCTTAAGTAAAAATGAGCCTACCAATGTAGCAAACGCACTTCAAGACCCGGATTGGGTAACAGCGATGCATGATGAAATTCATCATTTCGAACGTCTTCAAGTGTGGACATTAGTACCCCGTCCGCATGGGAAAACAATTGTCGGAACTAAATGGGTATTCAAAAACAAGAAGAATGAAGATGGTGAAGTGATCCGGAACAAAGCAAGGCTAGTTGCGAAGGGATACAATCAACAGGGAGGCACGACTACGACGAGACTTATGCTCCTGTTGCCCGAATCGAAGCTATCCGTCTTCTCCTGGCTTATACGGCTCACAGAGACTTCAAAGTCTATCAGATAGATGTTAAGACCGCCTTTCTCAACGGCGTGTTAAAAGTAGAAGTCTACGTCGCTCAGCCGGAAGGCTTCGTTGATCAAGAACATCCCGATCACGTCTATCGATTGGACAGAGCTCTCTATGGACTAAAACAAGCCCCATGTGCTTTGTACGATGTCCTAAGTGAATTCCTCGTGAAGTCTGGATTCATACGAGGAACGATAGACACAACCCTCTTCATCAAATGGCAAGACAAAGATCTGATGGTCGTTCAAGTATACGTCGACGACATCATCTTCGGATCAACTATTCCACGGCTCTGCACGAAGTTTGGAGATCTAATGAAAAGCAAGTTCGAGATGAGTCACATGGGAGAGATGCAGTTCTTCTTAGGACTACAAGTCAGGCAACTCGAAGATGAGATTCTCATCAGTCAGACAAAATACATCAAGGATATTCCGAAGAAAATTCCATCAAGATCAGAGCAAGCCTCTCAGCACTCCTATGTTACCAAGCTGCAAGTTGGATGCCGATCCCTCTGGCAAGTCGGTCGACGTCACACTGTATCGCAGCATCATTGGATCTCTTCTCTACCTCACTTCGAGTCGGCCGGATATCATGTTTGCCACCTGCTTATGTGCCCGTTTTCAAGCCGATACCAAAGAATCCCATATGCTCGCGGTTAAAAGGATTCTGCATTACCTTAAGGGCACTTCTACCCTTGGATTATGGTATCCAAAGGGTACGAATTTCAAACTTATCGGCTATACTGACGCTGATTATGCTGGTTGCTGAAGGGACAGGAAAAGCACGGTGGCGCTCAATTTCTAGGCGAAAAGCTGGTCTCCTGGTCATCCAAAAAGCAATACTGTGTGTCAACTTCGACGGCCGAAGCGGAATACGTGGCTGCCGCCAGTTGTTGCTCTCAGATGCTGTGGAGCGGACTCAGCTCCGCGACTATGGGTACAATTTAAATAATATACCCATATATAGTGATAGTCAAAGTGTCATCGCTATTACTTGCAATCCTGTTCATCACTCACGCACAAAACACATGGACATTAGATATCACTTTATCAAAGATCATGTAGAAAAAGGCACCATAGATATGTATTCGTGAACACGGAGTACCAACTAGCTGACATTTTCACCAAGGCATTGGATGAAAAACGATTTCAATGCCTTGTCGGAAAATTAGGCATGTTGAATCTTCCGTAGTATGTGATTTACCTGATCTTCTGTACTACTAAATGCTCTATGATATGTTTTTTCTTTGCTTATCTTTATCTTGCGTGAAATAAATAAAGAAAATTTTTATAATAAAACAAAATAAAGGGGGATGACGAAATCCTTTAGGATGCTTTGATCTAAAGTCACTTAGAATTTTATCCCGACATGCGTTCGATTTAATTGCTTAATTTTGTCAGTCTAAGTCGCATTCTTGTGTCTAAAGGTCATTAGGTTGCTCCACTAGACACAAAGCCACTATACATATGTGAGGATTCAAGCCTTGTTTTTTTCTTTCTTTGGATCTATTTCTCGAGTAAGTCACACATCAATTACTTGTCTTAACTAGTGATACTTGGCTTTATACTCACTTTGCCTTAGATCGTTAGGAAAATGATAAGGGCGCTTAGGTTATTCCACACTCGGCCTTATAATTTTTTTTCTTTTCCCCACATTAGCCCTTAGTCATCAACTTTGAGCCTTCTCCGATGTCCTTTTCTTCCTTTGAATCCCATTCCCAGCCTTCAACCGTCTTCTATACTCTTTGGATGGTTGTTCAAACGAGAAAATGAGGGGGAGAAAATAATAAAAAAAAAGAAAATGATGACAAAAGAAGGTATTGCTCAACGCGCAAAAATCAGACCAAAGGAACCTGCCTTCCGACTATCTCTTAGAAGGTGGCATGGACCCTGCTGTGAACTTTTCCAACGATAATCTCGTTCGTCAGAACGGCTGGAAAGAGGAGCACCATGAAGTGAATTTCTCCAATGATAATCCGGTCTTATAGCGGGAAACAAAAAGTGGAGCGCAGCCTTGGGTACGAATTCCATAACCGTGAACTTTTCCAAAAAGATAATCTCTGAAACCTCTCTAGGGATTAAGAGAAGATGAGCACGGTATCGGCCCGAGAACCAACAAGAAGAACTTCGCCTACGATAATCTCCTATAGCCTCGTGGAGAAGCGGAGCTTCAGCTTGAGCATAGCATAAAAAGGGATAGTTCTTAAAAGAAAAAGAGGGAGAAAAGATTGAAAAGAAGAAAGACGCCGAAAAAAGAGACGGACGTAGAAATGGAAGATGACGAAGAGATAAGCTCACTTTCCTCTAAATTCCTTCCCTTCTAAGTCCTAGCCAAACTAAAACCCTTACAACCCTTTGATTCCAATCGACGGTCTCTCGCTTAGGTGAAATGATTAAAAATGCCTCGATCACAGGTAAATTGACTTAAAATTGCTTGTGTTGACTTGAGTGATATAAATATAAAAATCCCAAGTTAGAAATAATTGAGTGCAAGAGCGAACCTAGTGAGAGTTGTCGAAATGGACCAATATATGAACTTAGGACTTTAGTTTGACGACATGACTTGACGACATTTTCTTCTTTCAAATGTCTCGTAAAATTTTAGGTGTGACGATTGATCAAAGCAAAATAATCTGACCCCATATAAACACATATTATATACATAAAAAAATTTATACATATATATATATATATAGAAAACTAATATTTTTTAATTTCTGAAAAAAAAAAATCGTGAAAGGAAAAATTTCGCACATTCTGACATGAAATATTATGTTCATATGCGTTGAATTGAATAAATGCGAATTTATTTTGTTATCGCACATTCTAAATGTAATTTTAGATTGCATTGGTACTGAATTGTTTAAATGCGATAAATTTGTCATTGCTCTTACCCTCACGCAATATCTTCAGTACATGTTTTTGGGGACCATGTATATGTGCTTACTAGGTAAATTTGTGTGTTATATGCTCGTGACTTGAATTGATTTCATATGCTTACATGTTTAGTCAATTCTCACGCATTATTTGAGGGGGAGCAAATATAAAAATCGTGCATTAGCTCCAAATAGTATTGACGTTTTTCTCTAAGCGTTTCAGATTCCTTCAAACAAAATTAAGGAGTCAGACGTCGACACTACAAGGAAAGGAGCTAGTCACAGACCAAATATTTCAAAAAATGCCTAAAATAATTGTTGATTAACTCCATTATTTCTAACGTTTTCTCTAAGTGGCACAGATTTTTTAATTTCTGCTAGGGAAGCTAGACGTTACTACACAGAAAATACAGGGAGTTAAACATTTATTTTAATTCTGAAGGGGAGCTTTACAATGTGATTTTATATGAAATAGGGGTCAATCTGAAAATTTTAGAAGTACTTACTATCGAGAAACTGGGTATAAGAATTAATTCGTGATCACTCGATCGTAAACAGTGTTGGGAACGATTTTGATTAGCCGCGATAATTTGCGATAAAAAAAATTATATTGAAGAGCAATTTTCGAATCAAAAATTTCTCGAGCGCAAATAGTAATGGGCCTGATCCATTTAATCGCAAAATGTCAAATCGCAAACCCAACATTGACTTACAGCGAGTTAATAAAAGTTCACTTTTTGATCTTACGAAAAACTTTCTCTCACGCAACCCTAAATCGCAAAAATTTCTCTCTCGAAAAACTTTCACAGACATCTCCAATTTCTCAAAAATCTTTCGATTTTCAACACAAAATTGTCTGTTTAAGGTAGAAATGAGATTCTACATTTGCGTGTGATTTAACTTCATTAGCATCTGCATTCTGTAGTTTTTCGCATTATTAAGATTAGATTCTCGACTGTTCTTCAAAACTGAGAAAACCGTATGCTATTTTATAGTGATTTAGCCATATGAGTTTTATCTGAGATTAAAGCCTGCACTTAAGATAGTTTCGGTGTTCTTTATGAATCGGTAGTATAAATCTTCGGAAAATCTGCATCTTCGACTCTAATCTGAACTTAGATAAAACTGGGCATTTGAATGTTTGAAGCCATCGAAGAACGTTGTCGATCGCAAACAGTCTTAGTTGAATTCCGATTCAATTGAGATACTGTTTGTATCGAATTAGTTTTCGATCGATTCTGACTTAGTCGCTAAAACAGAAGATTTTGACCGAAACACTAATTACCATCGAGAAATCTAAGTAGGATTTTTCTGTGAGCGAAAAATTTAAGCACTGAATAGACAATTTTAGATGAAAATTAGATCGAGCGTAAAACTTACTATCGCAAAATAGAATTTTCGATTTAGTTTTATTTCGGTCGCAAAAATTTAGCAGCGAAAAATTAATTTTTCAACGCTTAATTTTTCGATCGTAAAATTCGACGCTTAGGATTTAATTGATCGAAAAATTTCTCGACGATCGACTTAGTTTTTCGTTGACTAATTTCTCGATAGAAAAATATCGCAGCGAAAATTTTACTTAGGATCGAAAATCACGTACCGCTCGACAAATTCAAATCGAAAAATTTTATTCAATCGAAGAAAATTTTTCGATAGTAAATTTACCTGAGAAATAATTTCTCGATCGTAAACTTACGCGGAATTTTTCTCGATCGTAAAATTGATCGGCTACAGTCTCACGATTCCAACTTCAACACGTAGAAGATTTTTTTCTAAGTCTTTTACACTGTAGCGAAAATTAGCGAGTAAAATTGTCTCGATCGCAAAATTAAACGGATTTATCTCAATTGAATCAATGCATAAGAATCAGTTTGACAACCAAATTTATCGAGCGGAAAATATCTCGGCATGAACAGTGACATTTCCCGCGATCAAATACTTAGAAAATTTCGAACTCTTTTCACGCGTTATATGTTTAATTCGAAATTACAATCTTACATTTGTTCAAAATCAAGTATCCTATATGCATGCTACACGATTTCAATTCAAAATTCATCAAACATGTCATGACTTGATACAATATTATAGTTTGATGAAATTAGATCAATTTTGGACTAAAATCAAATTTATGAACTAATGAACTTTTATATCTCTTATTTTTCAGATGGATCGCTACCCTCGTTATAATCACATATACGACCACAACTTGTATCTGAAGGTCCATGATACGAATTTTCAGCTCGATCTGAGCACCTTTCGGTGTCCAGACGAGATCATTGTCTCTATCCTGCAAGGCCTCCCCATCTGGCATGCATTGACGGTCACCGCATAGGTGCCAATGGTCTATCTCCAGCAATTCTGGGGATGTATACAAGGAGCAATGGATAATGGAGCATTCTCCTTCTCAACCATAATTGGGACGCGGCACATACATATGGACAAGAACCAGTTCGGGATGATTCTAGACTTGCCATGCAGCGCAAACTATGACCCGCTCCCATCAGACGCAGAAATGGTGCATGATTTCATGCAGATGGGATATCAACCGCAGCTCACCAAGCTAGTTCAGGTCCAGAGCAGCGGTATCGCTCATCCGTGGAAGACACTGTCCGGGATTGTGAACAAGTGTCTATCGCCCAAGCATGCCGGCTTCGACAAGGGCAATGGCAACATACTGCGGATCTCGCATTCTCCAGAAATTACAATTTCATGCAGCTGATCTGGATTGATCTTGCAGACCAGATTTGGCAAAAGGAGAATCGGAGATCGAAGAATGTGCCCTACGCTCGCTGGTTTAATGTACTCATCAAGGAATTCATGGAGATGCACGAGTCCATCCCTCGTCTACCTCCTGGTGAAAATTATCAACCACCCAGGCTTAAATTCTTTCATAATCCATGGCTCACGGACTTGGACCAACCGTCGATGCCGATTCCTTTTGAGCTTCTACGTCTCGCTGACCCTAGAGGAGATGTATACCGTATGTACTGCCGGGAGAATCACCTCACCGAAGAGATGATTAGAGAGCCCCCGACAGATTTTGGAGTTAGCCCACCCCAACTGCAACAACTGCCTAGTCCTGAGGACATGATGATTGATGAAGTCGCTCAGAAACTAGAGCTGGAGCCTCCAACTCACGAGGAGCCAATGCCTGACTTAGATGCCACGCTGATCGATGCCGTGGCTACAGCATTGGAACAAGAGGCTCCAACAGAAACGCTTCAAGTGGAAGTGCCCGTACATGTAGGCGTGCTTGAAGAGCCTATCGAGGAGGCTCCTCTACAAGAAGCACAGCCCGAGGCAGAAATGGAGCAAAGCTCGCTTCCACTAGTGACGAATTAGGCATTTGAGGACGTTGAACATGACCCTACTCCTCACACAGCCACCCCGTCCGACACGGAGTCTGATGAAGAAATAAACCTGATAAAGACGGACTCCTAGGCGACTTAGCATACAGTTGGAGTCCCTCTTCCCCACCGTCACCACCGCACCAAATACCATGCTGATCACTTGTTCAAGTGTTGCCGGCACTTCTTCGCTCAAGAAGAGTCTCTTTATAGGCAATTGGTGGATCATCCTGAGCCACCTACTGAAACTTGCCGAGGCCAAAGCTCCCACTCAAGACGCAGACATGACGATCCTGACAATCAGGACCCTCATGAGGGGGAGAAGGGGCCACGGACATCTACGAGCAGTCAACAACAAGGCCAAGACTCGGGCTCTATGCAGAAAAACGCTGGAGCAGGTGAAACCCAAACCCAAACCCACACCACGCACCGCACCACCACTCTAACCCATATC
>JAPQWV010003024.1:0-47000 GCA_027422505.1 Craterostigma plantagineum
GTAAGAGGAGTGCTCTAGTATCTATAAAACAGGATAATGTTAAAACATACTAAATAAACATATTAAACTTGAAACTTAAAGAAGCTGATGGTTTTAAAGTTCGTACCGTTGGCAAGTTTGATGTATCATCTCTGCCGATACGATTGCAGATAATATCGTACATGTATTTCATGACGTAAAATCCACATAACTCGCTCTCGTTTGGTTGTCGTGGGCACTAATTTAGAAAGATTTTCATGTGATTCAATATCGAATAATGGTAATAATTTAACATAAATAACACTGAAAATTCATATGTCAAATGCGAACCTTGCATCTCTTCCAAGAAACCTTCGATTTCCTATTCCGATTTTGACTGCACCCGTCAGCGACGCCGTGAGAATTGCCCTGAAACTCGAAATTAGATAAATAATTAATGTTTTGATATAGAGTTACTAATATATGAACTTTATTGTATAAAAAAACTTACGCATCTATTCGAGGACGAGCTCTTAGCTTCCTTACACCGACGTTCAATGGGAGCAAATCGAACACATATACAGCGTTTGAGGGAAAATCGATGATCAATAGAATCCAATGATCACTAAAAACAAACGAAACAAAATGATTATTTATAACATAAGCTATAAATCAAGAAAAATCTTATTTTCTTACCACACACAAAAAGGAGCAAACAAGTAAGTGCCGGCCACATGCGCATCTTTGATAATAGCAGCCAGGAAATCAACTTCACTATTTGGTGCATCCCCATGTTCCATAGCTGCCAATCGATTCGGGTCGCAACACTTGAAATTCTCGGACTCCTTACTAAGATACCTGAGATAATGATTACTCAATAAAAATGTATAAAAGCGAAAAACGTTTCTTACAATGACTTATAGTTTCAACGAAATACTAAATAATACCTCAAAAAAAGTTGAATAACTGAAGAATCCACACTCACGAACTTGAACAGATTGACGAAGTCACTGTTGTCAATGTACACTTTGTGGTCTTCGTTATCAGGATTGTAGTAGACATCTCTCATACAGAACGAGAGGGAAGCTGACATTCGTCGATCGTCGCGTGAGGCAAGGTAATCGAACAACTGGCGACACCGCGGTCCCAAACTACGCACGACCATCTGATCGAGGCGTGCGATATCGTTATCTTTATTAATGGACACATTTCGCGCTTTCGCTGGCGACTTCCCTTTTGCTGGCGATTTCCCTTTCTGTGTTAACAAGTAGAACGCGTTATTAAACATTATTATTCGAAAATCAGTAAATAGTACTTTATTACCGCATTATTTGAACGTATTAACTCTATTGGCCACTGAACGTAGCTGCCTAATGCATCTCCAAGAGTTGTCAGATGCATGTCGGTACAGGCAGTTCGACCTCGCCGAGAACGACGGTATCAACGGAGACAACAAGGTTGTCTGCCGTAACCAATGTCCCATGAATGGGAACGTCCCTCAGAGACAGTGCCTAGACCAACAAACTCTAACGCCCCGTTGAGGTCTAACATCAAACGAACCCTAGGATACTATACGATATTAAAAGAACAAATTGTTAATGTTACTAAGACATTTCGTCGTTGCACATCAATTAAAAATAAATGCATACCGTCACATTAATCGACAACAGAAATGGACCTGAGATTTCGCCTCCTGAACCGCGAGAACTCGGTATCTGATTGGAAGGGTCAAATCCAACATTGCCGCGAGCCACTACTTCTTCTTCTCGCATTTGAGCGAGCATAGCCCTCATCTGAGACCTCATTTCCTCTCGCATCTCGTTCCTAAACCGGCCCTCATCTCCTCCCGTATCTCGGCCATCAACTGCACCCTCAACTCGGCCCTCATTTGTTCCATGGAAATCTGGCTCGAAGAGGGCCTCGATAGCTCGGATGGGTTGCCGAATACGCTCATTATCGTCTCATCCTTCCCACATCCTCTAGGCCGCCCGCTATGATCAGGTTTTCCTACAGCTCTCGTCAACGCGTCTTTGTACCTATTAGGGACAAATTCTCCTCGCGCTTCTTCAGCGTGCATCTCTATCTGTTAAATAAGAAATAATTGTAAGTAAGATATATATTGTGTGAGATACTTTTATAAAGTAATACACTTACAAATCTCTCAGCCAGCTCCCGATTCGACTGGTAGCCAAGGTGATATTGACCATCTTTTCCTTTGCTCATTCGGCCACGAAAGTAGTCCTTAGTTCTATTATTAGCTTGGAGGATTGATTCAGATATTTCCCTGTCTTCAGGGTGCATGTGCGTTAGCGGATCCTCGCTAACCCATTCGGGTCGCCGACCTATATACCCCGCCGTGCCAAGATGGTGTGGGTATAAGCTGTGAGCTATACTTTGTTTAGCTTTCTGACTAATCTCCTGCAATATTCATAAAAAATAGGTGTGAACATATATAGATATAATATATTATTTTATATATGGGAAATTAGAGGGCCTTTTATATCACCTGAAATTCTGCGGCTTCCCTATGGTCCCTCCACTCCCGCAGTGCTTCCTGACTGAGGTGCTCGTATTCATTAGCCAACTCAGGCCCTTTCTTCTTCTCCTTGACAGCATATTTGTGCTTCCAATTCTTGCGAAGCTCACCAGCTTTTTTGAGAACCTTCTTCTTTATAGCAGAATTATCAGGCAAGTTCCAGGCCCGCTGATAAAATACTTTGGTATTAATATCAATTATACGACAGGTAATGAAGACATATAAAATAATCATTTAAATTACCTTAACATCTGCCCAAAGTACCTCCTTGAGCCCTTCGTCGATCTGGCGCCAATTGGTCACGTAGTCGGTAATCTGTGATCTTGTAACGTGACCAATGTAGTTGCTAAATTTGACCCTTGAATCATTGTCAGGGCCGATGCATGTACCAGCGTCGTCGAACTGCAAGATGCACTCATCCGATGCAGCACTCAAGTTCTTACGTAGATTCTTCATGCTGTAAGGCCCTCTATTGCGCCTATTCGTCCCGCTTGATTCGGTACCAGGCGAAGAAGATGTGGGGGGATCCGAAGACATTGTACCTGGAATTATAACAAAAACGATTAATTTAGCAAAAAAACGACATAAAACTGTCCTAAGCTCAATATCAGACTCAAAATTATGCACGTAATTATTCTCTTATCGAATTAAAGAAATATGAAAAATTCGATTTTCGACGAATTCAACCAAAATTCCCAAATTCTCCAAACTTCACTCAAAAACAAGGGCTTACCGTATTAGTAGCCCAGAATCGTCGGCAAAGAGTCGACGTCGCCGGAAAATTTCGCCGAGAGGGGAGAGGCTGCGGCCAATTTACAACAAAAAATTCCAACTTGTCCAAACTTCACCCAAAAAAGTAATCTCCACAAAGATCAAGTTCAATATCAACCTTAAATTAACTATAAAACAACAATAAGCTATGAAATCGCACAAATCAAGCTCCAAAAACTCAAAAATTCGAAACCTAATATTTCGAAAAACCCCAAATTCGAACTATTTAAGCCGTATACCGCAAAATAGGAAGAGGGAAACTGATAATGAAGTTCTTATCGTGCTCCCCAAGCTGTGATAGGTCGGAAAACGTTCAATTTCGCCGGAAAATCGCCACAAAGCCCCGTTCGGTTTTCTGTTTTTGGTCTCGGTCGAAATGATGAAGTGAGGAAGGTGTCTTAATAAAAGGATTATGGGCGACGGTTGCTACTAATTTTACCCATAACCGTTGCCCATGAGTAAACAAAAAAAATAAAAAAAAATTAAACCTATAGGCGACGCGTTCTGGGAAACAACCGTCGCCCATATTGACGTGGGATTAGGCGACGCATGTTTTAGCATAACCGTCGCCCATGAGCTTCGAAACTTGAAAATAATAACCAAAATGCCACCGCGTCTATTTTGGGCGACGCATTTTTGGTAACCGTCGCCCATAGTGCCGTGGCGTATGCTATATTTTCTACTAGTGCACGGTGGCCCACAGTGTGACATGACATTTCAAGTAACTCGTAATAATTGTACACGAGATACTATTAGATGTACTAACAACAATGGACACATACAAATGTGGTTTTTTGCAAAGAAAAAATACTTGTGACCGACTTGTTACCTGGGCCAAGGGGTTAGTACCTGACATTGACAATTGATGATAAAAAAGTTGGTTCATATTAAATTAGATAGACATCCAAAAATATTACTAAGTTTACACTTAAATTCTGAATCAAATAATAAATAATTAATTTTGTATGTCATAAAATGCTTACGAAGAGTAGTGTTTGTCACTTCACAGAGATGGTGAGTAGTGAGTGTGCATTTAAAACAAAAGAGTAAAAGTAAATTGTGGGATCCACATTTGCAAAAAACCACATCTAATAGTAACTCATATACAATTATTACGAGTTACTTGAAATGCCATGTATGCCACCGTGGACTAGTAACTCGTATAAAATTATTACGTAGTTTTTACGAATTTCGCTATTAATGGTTTTGATTTCGTAATTGTTTTATTAATGTTTTATGTTTTTTCAATTATTTTATTAAAAAAGCCTGTTTCACATAGCATACGTAACCGTTAAAATTAAGGATTTGTAGTTTGAAATTCAATCTCCAAAGTAAGTGTGGTTTCTTGGATGAACGTTTCACTATATTGTTTGGAATTCTCTACACCTTCAACTCATAATTTTCTAATACAATGCTTGGTTATACGTTTCACTCAATATCAATTTGGATGGTTTAACCCTATACACATGGTTATGTATCCCAACACGAACATATTAAATAACAACATAAAAGGAAGCGGTACCTCGATACGCCTTGATGTGGTGCCATAATAAAGTATAAAAAAAGTACCTTAATGTGACGAGATATGGTATCAAGACAACAATGGATGTGGTACCATATATTGACGGTCCGTTTACGATCTACAAATACTCATTTGTTACCTTAAACTAATATATTTAGACTAACATCTGTAAATAAATTATATTTTACGGTGTAGACATCTTATTCGAAAACATAATTTGAAGGTTTCGAATATTCAAAATACTTAACGGAAGGTTCTTACCATATACCATCTCTTATATTGAAGCTTGGGTTTTAAACAACAAACTCATGAGTTCGAGGATTAATCTGTTAAATATGATACGAAATAAAACATATAAAAGATTTACACTAAATTGTTTTTGCGTTGGAGCTAATTCGAATAGCAACGAAAAACGCTTGCCCTAATATATAGTATCAAATTGTGAATGGTAGGTACCTTTGTAATCTCTTTATAGTACCTTATTACGTGTGACTATGATACCAGTATTAAAAATGTTTAGTCTTCACAGAAATATTCTAGTTGATAAAAGGGGCAATTACGTATCAGGCCCTAGAAAAGTTTCAATTTAGCGATCAGGCCATGTCAGGATAATATTTAGTTTGAAGGACCAGTTTTTTGAAAAATTCAAAGGTAAAGACCCAAACTATGTTTTGACTAAAATACCCTTCGTAAAGGGTTCTGTGAAGAGGTATTCGACGCCATATTTATGTTACAGATATCTGACGATTTGTTACCGTAATAACCATAAACGTTACTTTAAATTGATAATATGTTACTTCGTGATAGTAAAATGTTTTTTTAACAGATTTATATTTATTCGGCTAATTGAAACCCAGTTTTCACAGAATCGAGCACAATCGACTACCCCATCAACCAATCAATGTCGACGTGCCACGTAGAATTTATCTGATATTGTTGAAGTACGATGTAAGAATTTTGATGAATTTTTATACGGTTTGAAATTCGAGAAAAAACGGGCCAAATCGAACTATAATTTCGTAGCAATTGCAGCTAATCTTTGTGTATTCGAGGTACCCATCGTTTGGGCATTTCATAGGCTCTGTCAATTTTGAACAATCGTCACCTCATCACTTTTGAAACGTACGTTGTGTGAAAGTGGTCGTATGGAAGGCGTCGATTCATCTGGAATAAGTGTTACTATTTTATGCATTCTTTCTACTGATTTATGTTTTCGTGTTATAAACGTACGAACAAAGTGTATCATGATACAAAAGGTAACTTACAATCGATTTGGTCATCAATGGTATATTATGACCTAATTTTGTTTCTCAAAAGTATTGTTGTGGTATTTTGTTTAACTCACCTGTTTCGATAATTTTTGGCACAGAACTGTTACTTCATGAAATAGAAACGTTACTTGGATTGTCTAAGATGGTATATTATGACGTATTTTTATTTTAAGTGTCGATGTTTATTTTATTTTTCTTAGCAGACCTGTTACGATAATTTGGGGCACTTAATTGTTACTACCTCAAAAGTTACTTGGAATATCCGAAGTGGTATATTCTGATCTCCTTTTGTTTTTCATAAGGATTGGTATGGTATTTTATTAGCAGGCTGTTTTGATAATTTGGCATAGAACTGTTACTACATGAAATCGAACCGTTACTTTTTTTATCTGAAGTGTTATACTACGGCCTACTTTTGTTTTCATATGTATTGATGTATGTTTTTTAGCAGACCTGTTTCGATTTATTTGACGTGGAACTCTTACTAAATAAAATAGAAGCGTTACTTGTTCTATCGAAAGCGTTACTAAAATGGAACTGTTACGTTTTTTAGAAGGCATGTTTCGATATTTTTTGACATTGAAACTGTTACTACATAAAACCAAAGCGTTACTTGTTGTTATCGGAACTGTTACTAAAAGTACAGAATTTGTCACTAAATAAACATTAAATATTATTGTATTGCCATGAAGTGGTACTATACTTGCTAAATTTTGGGCGGGATTTGTGGCTTGATTGTGTTTTGGGCGGGATATTGGTTTTGGCTGGATTTGGATTGATTTACTGTACTTGCTAAATTTTGGGCGGAATTTCTGGATTGGTTGGGTTAATTGGGCGGGATTTACGCAACGATTGAGATTTTAGCGTGATTGCTAAATCAGTGCAAATGTGTTACTAATTACTATTTAACTGTTATCCATTTAGTTAGATATGTTACTAAAAGTTGCTTATGTGTTATCAACTGCTGTAGTTATCGCACCAAGGTTTAGGGTTATGTGTTTATGGAGATTAAGGTTTAATGTTTCAGGGTTACCCTTAAAGTTTCAGGATTTACGACATATAAACTGATATTTGTGCTTTAATTTTGAATGATGGCATTCGTGCTGAAACTCATATGTGATGTTTCAATGAACAAAGTAATAGTTTATGTTTTGAATAACTATTGACCTCGAACATTCACTATCATCCACCTCAATCGAACAATGTAGCTTTTAAAGGAATTTGGTGTGATAAATGCATCAAATCATACATTTACAAGATGTTAATCTTGTAAATCTCGAACAATGTGCTTTTATGAACGAAATTAATCGGATTAGTATTGTGGTACTGGAAACCTGTTATGTGGTATCATTATGTGTAAACACGTCATTGGATAGGTTCGCATTGTTATTTTATAGCAAACATGTAGTATTACGTGCGAGCAATCTAGTACTAGTGACGTTAACGAATCATCCTGTTAATATTCCTTAACAAATAACTTCAAAAATGTATCAAATACAGATTTACGACATATAAAATGATATTTATGGTTTAATTTGAACTTTGAATACGTTTGTGATAAAATTCGTAACGTTATGTCTCATAAAAAGAGATACTAGTGTATGTTGTGAAGAAAGAGCTATATGTTTACATGATATTTTATCTCAACTTTCACATATTGAGATCAACATTCACAAAACATGTCTTTTAAAGAAATTTTGTGATTTACCTTCATCATATCATCTATTTCCATGAATGTCAATCTTATATATCCTAACGAAATGAATTTATGAACGAAATTTAATCGAAATAGTAATGTGGTATTGATTAGCTATTCTGTGGTACTTGTAGCTACAAATTTGTTATAAATTTTGCATATATTGGTATTTTTTATCGGACATGTGGTATTATTTGCAGGCAATGTGTTAATATCTCTGACAGTCATGAACCTTCTAGAATGTTCTTAATGATATGTTACCCAGAATGCGTGACTTGTTACCCAGAATGCGTGAATTGTTACTCAGAATACATGAAGTGTTACCAACCAACTTTTTGATTGACAAACGTTCCAATATTATGTCTCATCAAAATTCTTCGTTATCACATTATCAACATTAATAATCTCATTCAATTAAAATGAATCGTGATCAAACTTAGTCGAATCTACCTTATTAGTTCATTAAAGTCGAGATTCACATAAATATCAAGAAATATGGTATTATTGTTACACGAATTGTTACCCAGAAAGCATGAAGTGTTATTCAGTAACCATTTTAATTAGCAAAGTTTACCGCTTAGATCTCATCAAAATTCTTCGTTATTCCATGATTAATATCAATAATTGTCGTCGATAACTAAGGCCCATGATGAAATTGTGTCGAATTTACATTATTCCGGTCATTAAAGTCGAGATTTCACCGTATTAAACGAAATTCCGAATTATGTTTGTAGCATTCGTGCTTTATGAACTTCGAAAATTCTCTTTGATTATGAATACCCATGAAAAATTGAAGCCGGTACAACTTTATGCTGTTGGTAACGTCGAGATTGGGTCGGATTTGGAACGTGAATTTTTTCTTTCGAACGCTTGAGTGTAAGGAATGCGTTATTGCAGGAAGGCGGTATTGTTTTTGAATGATGTGTTACTTCTGCGACATTATTTGTTATTTACTAATAGAAACGTGGTATTTTCTGCTATACGGGCAATATTTATTTTCTCACAATTAACGTCACTAATATCCGAAACTTATCAACACTTATGATCAAATTAAAGATAATTTCACCTTATATAATCACAATCGTGGAGATCTGTTCGGGTCTGAACGTGAAATCTCGTTTCGATCGATGCGTCGCTTGTTGGGAGAGATCGATGCGAAACTGTTATTATTTTTTTGAAACTTGTTATCACATCTTCAGGTATTTTTAGTCGATTTGGCATATGTTTTGTTAAATATGTGTTATTACATCATTTAGGTATTTTTTCTCTGATTTATTCGTTTTATTAGTATTGATATTATAATTGATAAAGTTGTTACTAAATATATGCGATATTGTACTCAATACAGACAATTTGTTATCCAAATGAATAGAAATGTTTTTTTCAGCCCAAAACTGTTATAATTATTTTGACAACTGTAATTGGATTATTTGGGCATTCTGTGGTAAATTTCGGATATGTCAGGGATAATTATGTCTTTTCGCAGCCTTTAGGTAGTTTTCACTGAATTTTCTAAAAAGTAGGTCCTTTATCCTAATTCAAATTCAAATGGGGCCTGAACACAAAGTTAAACTTCTTAATAGGGCCTGATCTTTAATTAACACTTGATAAAACCTTACGTCTAACATTATCTGGCATGCGAAAGATTTGCTGACATGTCGTAGTTTTTTTTAGATATGTTTGGAACTGTCTTTTATCTTACATAGTTTCTAATACGTGGTACCAATTTTAATGTATTTGTAGTATCATTGTTAGTACGACTATAGTACAATTTTAATGTGTTTGCAATACCTTTTATGAATATGTTGTGGTACTTACCCAAAATAACAACCATATCAATAAAAAGATTCCACAAATATAAATAAAAATTACAACAAAACATGGAACACTTGGATCAATAAAAAGACTAAAAAGCATCAGTATCGTATGTCTATTCATTGATACAACTGAGCTCTCTCCACAAAATATAGTGTTGACAATCTGTGTGTTTGTTATAGGGAGTTACTATTTACCGCCCCATTTTTACTTGTTACCGCCCCCTAAAGGGCTGGAAAAAGACGTTTTTGCCCATTTTTATTTAAATTAATTTAAAAAGGTAAAATATAATAAAAAGTAAGAATTTTTATTTAAAGTACTTTACGCCGCAACACTTTTCAAATTACACAACCAAATCAGACAAAAAAACAGCAAATTTTGCAAATCCCAATGGATCGACGACAAGGAAAGAGAAAGGGAAAGGGGGTGCTGTCACTATTGGTAAGAAAATTGTCGTAAAATTCATTCGTACGTAGATAGATTGTCGAAAACGGGTCGAATTAGGCTGAAAAACGGTCGATCGGACGGAAAGTAGGGCGAAAAACGGCACGGCCGAAGCGAAATTTTGGCCGCCCAAGTCATGACCGAAACGTGATTTCGGTCGCGTCAGTCACGACCGAAATCCGATTTCGGTCATGGCTTGGCCGACCGAAATCGGTTGCCGGTCGCCGCAGATCCGACCGAAATAGTGTTTCGGTCGGACTGTTCACAACCGAAAGTCGATTTCGGTCGGATCTGCGGTGACCGATCTTCGATTTTGGGCTGCCGTAGTTTGACCGAAATCGAATTTCGATCGGGTCATGGCCCGGCCGAAAATAGATTTCGGTCGAATTTTTATTTTTTTATTTTTTATTTTTTTATTTATAATAAATATCTAATTGCAGGCTAAGGGTGGGAAGTCCCTACTCGGAGGGAGCAGCAGATCCCCGCCGTTGGACGGATCTGGAGAGCGTCATACGAGGGCGCGCGGCGTTGATGCATCCGTTCGTAGGGAACGGAAGGAGGAGAGGCGGCAGCGAGCGGGTGATTCTCATTCTGTATATGCGGATCACGATCCGCATGCGGATGAGGAGGCGCATGCGGATGAGGAGGTGCCCTACGATGCGGCATTGAGTCATCCGACGACCATGCGATACCGATCTCCTCAGGTACATCCCTTCTGCATTATAAACTGACTTGCGATGTTGTGTCTTAATATACGTACCAAAAATTAAATTTATTTATGTGGTATTCGTAAAAAAAAAATAGGGAGCAAGCGCTCCAGGGTCGTAGATGACGATTCCTGGAGGGTGCAGGGGCCACAGCCAGGTGGTCCACAAGATGGCGAGGTGATCCCTAGTTACTTGGGGCACATCGCGCCCCGCATCTGGATGGGTGAGGAGGAGAGGCCCCTGCGGAAGTGCGAGCAGCGGGCGTTAGTGCTTCGGCAGCTTAAGCAGTGGTACTGCCAATTACCGTCGGAGACACAGAGCGAGATCGATGGCACAGGCCTTTTACACCTCACAGATGCCATGCTGGTACACTTGGACCAGCCTCTTCTGTACGCTTTTGTGGAGCGCTGGCACCCCGACACGAACACCTTCCACATGCCGTGGGGGGAGATGACGATCATGCTCCACGACGTCGAGCAGATCGTGCGTATCCCGATCGACGGGACGACGGTATCGGGCACACCAAACGCCGGCGACCAGCAGATCGCCGCGAGGGAGATTATGGGCGTCTCAGCAGACGTGCTGAGGGGATTTTGGAGAGGCGGTGGGGTTGCGTCGAAAGATGTGATGCAGAGGATGCGGGTGGGTCGGCCGGCGGGGTTCCAGGCGATTGTTTGGCTGTGGATTCTATTGGGGTCGACCCTGTTCGTCGACAAGGGCAGGAACCGGGTGAAGCCCGACATCATGCATGAGTTCTATCGCTCCCTGCCATCTGCCAGTTCATGTACGACGTCGCTGGCGCAATGCCACGTGATGTGGTTGTATTTTATTTGTCTTTCGTTTATGTATCGGACGCGTACTTTTTTATTTATATTATTTCTAATTATCGAACGCGTACTTTTTTATTGAATAATAATAAAACATAAAAAAATAATAATAACAAATAATATTAATACCAAAAATAATAATACAAATAATATTAACAAATACTATTAAAAAACCAATATTAATAATACAAAATAATAACATAAAAAATAATAATATTAACAATTAATAATAATACAAAATAATAACATCAAGAAAATAATAATGTTAACAAATAATAATAATAATACAAAATAATAACATCAAGAAAATAATAATATTAACAAATAATATTAATAATACAAAATAATAACATAAAAAAATAATAATATTAACAAATAATAATAATAATACAAAATAATAACATACAAAATAATAATATTAACAAATAATATTAATAATACAAAATAATAACATAAAAAATAATAATATAAACAAATAATACAAAATAATAACATCAAGAAAATAATAATATTAACAAATAATATTAATAATACAAAATAATAACCTCAAAAAAATAATAATATTAACAAATAATATTAATAATACAAAATAATGTTGCAGCTCATTTCCCATAATTAATATTGCATGGTGTGAAAACTCTGTATAATAATGTTAGGAATGGAAATCCTGACATCGGAATAGGTCGTTTCGACCGGGACTCCGCAAGTGTCTGCATGTCGACAGTAACAAAATTATTAGATAAGGAACTCTGACACGTAATAATAATGTATTTACCTTTCTGATGCGAATCAACTGGTTCTGAATCTGCTCGTGCACCTTCACCCATACGGTGTCAAGTGATCAAGTGGCTGAGTTCAGCCATCCTTTCAGCTCGCTATGAGCACTCTCCACACGACATGTAGTGGTGTTCCCGAAATGAAGCACCTGGTTCCTCCAAGCTCTGACGAACTTCTCCTTATGCACCAACCACGTCTGCTCAACATAACTAACGATTTCTGAGTCGGCTAGCCAACGTAGACGCATGTCATTCACTGCCTTCTCGTATTCGTCAACCGTCGGAGCTTCCACGACTGTTTTCCAGGACTTGTGCGTGAAGTGAGCTGCGGTCTTTTTGCTCTTCCCCCCAACCAATAAATTTTGTTCTCCACATCTTTATAAATATGCCACGTGCACAGCAGATGGTGAGAATGGGAAAATACCATATGTACCGGTCGAACAAGGCCCAACTCACGATCAGTGACAATCGCCGACGGGTGGACACCTGGCTCTAGATATCCCTGACAGACTGCAACATCCATCCGTAACTTCTCCCCGTCTCGTCCTCCATGACGGCAAACCCACACAGAAAGTTGTGATTACAGGGACTCATCCCTATAATCTCAACTAGAGGCATTTTATATCTATTTATCTTGTACGTCGAGTCAATCCCAATAAAATAAGGATACGTCCTCAGCAGTGCGAGTGACTCCGGTGTGCGAGAAAGACATGTGTCAGCACATTAGTCTCCTCGTCTCTCAGCGCTTCAACAAAATATCCGGACTCTGTCGCCTGGTGCATCAACTGGCTCACCACGTCTCGACTCTCAGAATATTGCTTCTTCAAACGATCTCTGTAATCATACATATGTCGGATCGTCGCGTTATCTTCTGCGTGTTGAGCCCTCATCGCTGAGAGGATATGTGCTGGTTTCGCTTGGGCAGCATTCATTTCCTCTACGACCTTCTTTGCCTGGCTGCTTAACCCACTCGTCTGGCGGTGTCCCTCGGGATACTGTATCAGAGAGTGATTGCGTATGGAATTCTCGGGTGCACCCGTGCGAACGTACCATTCCCTAGTAGCTGGATCCTGCTGTGCTATGACTACAAACGGACCTGCACTTGTTAGACTTCGACATCCTCTTCAATTCATCCTCCTTGCCTCTATAACGTTCTCCACGAGAACATCTAATCAATTTTTTTGTTCCAAATTTCTTGTGCGACCAAAATTATCACCTCGAAACCAAGACCAATAGCGACGCCTTTCGCCCAGTTAATGGCTTCCACGTCGGTCGGAAATCGTCCTCCTTCACGGAAATGCTCACTGTAGTTTATCCCGTCGCTCGTGGAATCCTCCGGGACAATCTCCGCGTCTGAAATAAACAAAAATAAAAAAATAAAAAAATACAGCGAAATTATATTTCGGCTACCCTAAGAGGTGACCGAAACAAGATTTCGGCCACCTCCAAGGTAGCCGAAATCCATTCTCGGCGTCGACAGTCATAGCCGAATGCAATGTTCAGCTATGACAGTCGGTGCCGGACAATGATTTCGGTCACCACATAGGGTGACCGAAATGTATTTTCGGTCGGCACAAGGGGGACCGAAATTATTGTTCGGTCACCCCTTGTGTCGACTGAAATTACATTTCGATCGGGCCGAATTTTTCGATCGAATCCGATGTAAGTTCGAGAATTCACGTCTATACGAACAAAATTTACGAGAATTTGCTTACCATCCGTGCCAATAGACACTTTCTTTTGACCTTTCCATTTCCCAAATAGACGATTCATTGCAATTTCATTTTTTTGTTATGTTTGACTATGATTTGGATGTCTGATTGCGATATCAAAAGTGTTGTATGGAAAATGACTTTAAATAGAAATTTAAATTCAAAAGGGCAAAATCGTCTTTTATCAGCCCTTTAGGGGGCGGTGACTAGGAAAAAGGGGGCGGTGAATAACAATCCAGTTGTTATACCATTGAGAGTTTAGCGTTGGTTTCATCGTTCCTATGTTTCGATGCTAATTCGCAAGAACAAGATTTCACATCGTATTGGAAGCGATCTACATCAGAGATCGATCAACATAGATTGTTAGGTCCTCGATTAATCAGATCCTAGACTTCAATTCTAAGGCAGTCGATTAGAATTACGGAAAAACTAAGTTTGATCGAAAACCTTCATTTGAGAGCTTGAGAGAGAATGATCTTAGTGAGAGAAAGTTTTCTGTGTTTCTCTCTCTAGAATTTGATTGTGAAGTCTTTCGGATCAATTCAATAATTTTTCTCTATTAAGCACAAATGCGTACATTAGTATTTATACCAAACAAACTTGGTATAAATACTAGTCCTAAACTAAGGACATATACAGTAAGAGCCCCTAATTACGAAGACAACTAATAAAATCAAAGCACAATTACAGCGTATATTGTACATTCTACTTGATTGCCCTTCTGCACTATCTGTCCTCGTCGGCATAGAACGACTTGCGCAAGCCCAGCGCGTGCCCGTAGTTCATTGTTCCTCAGCTCTATCCGTTCTTCAATGGCTTCGAGGATTCTTGTCAGAGGTGGTTGTTCTCTTATGTTTCGAACTCTGATCCTGGTTGTCTCATCGATTTCATCCAATATTCTTTTGATGTTCTGCCTGATGGTCTTGAGCGTACCGTCGCATAATTTGTTGACCTCAGTACTTAACATCAACCTAATCTTGTTGGCAACTGGATTGTGGTAGGTGATTACTAAGATTGGGCCCAAGTAGATAGAGTTGCTGGGAAGTCCTTCGACCTTAGGTTCTTTCAAGCGCGGACAGTCATGTTGACCGTCTTCATATTGCTCTCCAGAGCCATCTGAAGGTCGTGTGCGGCATGGTACTTGACTTGGCGCACCACGAGTCTGTAGATTCTCTCAGAGTCCTTCCTTCTTGATGAAGCCTTGATGATCTTTGTACTTCTCTACATAAAGCTGGTAGAGATTGTAGATCTCTTCGGCTGGAAGGTATGGTAGATCGGTTCTGTTAGCTCTTTTTGAGTTCTATCTATCCGCTCGATGACATAGATTGGAGTTGGAAATCTATCTTTAGAGAGGTAGACTTCAAGTAGCTGACAGATAGGAGATAAATTCTTGAAGTGGCTCTTCATCTGACTCTTAGGAATCCCCAATCTTCGATCGGGTCCTAGTTGGGTTAGTATGTAGAGGTAATTCATCCTCTTCTGCTACTCCCAGTGAGAATTTCCTCTGAGTTTGAATTCGTTCAACTTCTTAACTTTGTCCGGTAACCACCATATTTGCTGACGAACTTCTTCTAGGAACGGGATCTCTATCCTTATGTTCTCCCATGGCGTGTCCACTCGAACGGTCCCTGGAGTCAATCTCGGAGGGGTGTCCGCTCGTTGAGCAATCAAATCTGAAAGCCTTGGGGGATCCACATCATAATCCTCATATTCATGAAGTTCTTCGTCTTCTATTAGAACTAGGTCGACCGAAGCTAATCGTAGAAAGTGTCGAACATATCAATTGAGGGTCCTTTCGTTTCTGCTAAACCTATAAGATTTTTGCTCTTGCTTCTTCTTCTGGAAGCAATGGGCTTGTGAAAGTCGTAGGTGGTAAGGTGGGTGCTTCTTTTGGGCTTAGTGTTTGGATGCGGTGCATGGTGGTGGTTTTGTGGGTGGTTTGGGTTTGTGAGCAGGTTATGGATCGAGATGTGTCAGCGGCTCCTTTACTAGTCTGCGCCACGCCCGAGCCTTGTCCTTGACCGCTCGTAGAAGTCCTAGGCCTCTTCTCCCCCTCATGAGGATCCTAATCGTCAAGATCGTCATGTCGGCGTTTTGAGCGGGAGCCACGACCTTGGCAAGATTGAGTAGGCGGGTCAGGACGATCCACCAGACGCTTGAAGATATCTTCTTCTTCTGGCGTCCTGTTGGTTAGCTCAATAGCCGGGTGACAAGAATGGAGTGGAGGTCGCTGATTGATACGGTGTACGGGTTGATGAGGGTGTGAGGTTCAGATGCGACGAAGGTGCCTCGAAGATGGGTGCTTTCCTCGATCTTGGCGGGACGTCTCGGTAGCAGTGTGCACTCTCTCCATCAATTTGTCTTCAAATGATTTGAGCGCTTCGGACAGGGCGGCTTTTAGGCAAGATTCGGTCACAAAGGTTCTGACGCCTCCGTGGAAGATGGACCAGGACGACTGATGTCGCCTGTTGACAACCCTTGAGTGAACACCGTCTCAACGAGTTGGCTCATCGTCGCTTGAGGTTGCGACGTATCGAGACTTCCATCCAATCCTCGATTTGAATCTAAAAGATTCGCATCTATGGATGTTGTTGCAAGTTATGATTGAACTTGCATATCAGACACTTGAGGAACTGGGCCGATAATGAGCAGAGTCTGGGTCTCGGCCTCAGTTGACGCTAAAGATTCGTGCTGCGGCTCAAGATTGAGTGAAGGAAGATCCTCAGCAATTGGAGTGATAAGCAGCATTGTGTCTGACGTGGTAGTGACAGCTGTGACGACGGGTTCAGGTGATCGGAGTCGTTGTTAGGGAACTCGTGTGACCAGTTGAACATCCTCGTCTGAATTCGTGGCTTCGGACGAGGTAGTCGTGTGAGGTGACAGTTCGCGTGCTACGTCCCCACTGGCTGGTGCTGTTTATTGAGGCTCAGTCGGTATGATCGTGGAGATCAAGGCCTCAGTTTCAGGCGTAGTCGCCTCTCGAAGTGGGCTGGGCCCCGATCCAGCTTCGAGCGGTGCTTCTTTGGTAGGAACTTCCTCAAGCGGTTCCTGAAGCACTTCTACAATAATTGGGGCCTCTTCTTTGAGTTCTTGAACTTGAGCTTCGACTTCCAACTCACACGCCACTTCATCAATCAGCGTGGCTTCCGCATCTGGCATTGGAGATTCTTGAGTTGGAGGCTCTAGTTCTAGTTCCTGGGCTACTTCATCAATCAGCGCAGCCTCAGGAGTTGGTTGTTGTTGAGGGATTAAAGTCTGTCGGGGGCTCTCGTATGATCGCCTCGGTCAGGTGATGTTCCCGACAGTAGAGTCTGTAGACCAGTGTGGTCGGCGAGACGAAGAAGATCAAAAGATATAGGCATCGAAGGCCGATCGAGCTCTGTCAGCTTGGGGTGGTGAAAGAACTTGAGCTTGGGCGGCTGGTAGTTTCCACCTAGAGGCAGACGAGGAATATCACGATGAACCTCCATAAGATTGTTGATTAGCACAGAAAACCACCGAGCGTATAAGCACATTCTTTGACTTCTTGTTTTCCTTTTGCCGGATCTGTTCAGCGAGGTCATTCCAGATTAGCTGCACAACGTCGTAGTTCCGTGAGAACACGATGCCGTGGAATATCCGAAGGATGTTGCCGTTGCCCTTATCGAATCCAGCGTGCTTGGGCGAGGGCACTTATTGACTATCCCGAAGAGAGTCTTCCAGGGTGGGGAATTTCATTGCTCTGGAACTGCCTCAGCTTCGCAAGCAGAGGTCTGTACCATATTTGAAGAAAATTTCGTACCATTTCAGCATCTGATCATATTCGTGGCTGAAAGCTAGGCCGAGGATAAGTCCAGAGTCGTTCTTGTTTAAGCTGACGTGCCTCGTCCCGAGCACTGAGGTAAAATAGTAAGCTTCGTCATGGACAAGTCCTTTTATGCTTCTCTAGAACTGCTGGAGATAGACCATAGGGGATGGCCTTGAAGGATGGACACAATTATCTCGTCTTGGCACCGAAAGGTGGTCAGATCAAGCTGGAAGTTGGTGTCCTGAACACTGAGGTACATGTTGTGATCGTACGTGTAGGGTAAAGATCCATCTGAGAAAAAAAATCAAGGAAATTTATTAGTTTAAATTCAAATTGGAGTCGAAAATTATCATATCAAACTATAACATTCATATAGTTTATCGCATGTTTGATATAATTTTGCACATAGGTCATATGAATGTGAACAAGTGTGTTGGTATGTACTTTTTTGAAAGTTGTATAAGAAACGTATACGGTTCTGTCGAAAAATTTTCTAAGTGTTGAATTGCAAATGTTAAGCACTGTTCACTCCGTTCTTTTTATCGCTCGAGAATTTAAAGTCTCTATTTAATTGCCTAAGTGCGGATTTTACAAATTAAAATCTTCGTCCAATTTTTCGATCGAAAGTTTTACTCGCTAGGTTCGGTACAGTGATAAGGACTTAGAAAAAATTTCCTAAGTGTTGAACGTTAGGTGTGGGACTGTAGCCGAGAATTTTACGTTCGAGAAAAATTTCCGTGTAAACTTACGATCGAGAAAGTGATTTCCGTGTAAACTTACGATCGAGAAAGTGATTTCCGTGTAAATTTATGATCGAGAAATTTTTCGCGAGTGAATAAAATTTGAGAGAGAAAGAATTTCGATTCTAAAGTCGTTTTTCGCTGCGAACTTTGTCGATCGAGAAAATAGTCAATGAGAAACAAAGTCAAGCACTGAGAAAATTTTCGATTGAACAAAATCATCGCCGCATATTATACGATTGAGAAAATTGGCGTCGAAAAATTAAATTTATCGCCGCTAAAATTTACGATCGAAATAAAATGAAATCAAAAATTCTATTTGCGATGGTAAGTTTCGCGCTCGTAGTAAATTGCATCTATTATATTCCGCTCTTAAATTTTTCGCTTGCATAAAATTCTAATTAGAATTCTCGATGGTAAGTGATTTGGTCAATCGTCATCTATCTTAGTGACTTAATCATAATTTTAACGATCGAAAATTTTTGTCGATGCAAACAGTAGCTCAATCAAATTGAGATTCAATTGAAGCTATTTGCGACCGAGAAAGTTCTTCGACTGCTTCAAACGTTCAAAATCCCAGTTAAGTCCAAACTCAGATTTTAACTCTCAGACGCAGATTGTCGAAAATTTACAGTACCAGATTGGTCGAAAAAACCAAAGTTATCTTAAATCGCAGATTCTAGACCAGATAAGCACATGTAAAGGTATGAAAACACTGCAAAATAGCATTTGGGTTTCTCAGTTTAGACTGACGAAAATCTAACACAGAATCAGGCGAAAAATCACCGGAATGTAGAAGTACTCGGAGTTTAACAGCACGCAAATACATAATAACAGTCGATTCTACCTTAGAAAAAAATAATCAGTGGTAAAATGAGGATTTGGTTAATTTTTCTGGGTTCGTCTCTCTAATGTAGTTTTTCGCGAGAGAATTGCTATACACTATAGGTTTTTCGATTAAGGGTTTTGCGTGTAATAGGGATTTTCGAATGCAAAAAGTTACTTTTTTTAATGGGCTGATAGGATGTTTTCGCTGCTAAGTTGGATCAGGCCGATTACTATTTACGCTCGAGAAACTTGGGATCGAAAATTTTCTTTTCTATCCAGTTTCTCGATTGTAAATTTTCCTACTTTCTCATATTAACCCCTATTTCAACTAACAACCACAAATTTGCTCCCCCTAGGTATTAAAATAACTGCAATTAACTCCCTGTCAGTCTGCATTGTAACGTCTGGCTCCTTTTGACGAGATTTGAAAAATATGTATCACTTCGAGCAAAAACGTTTGTGATGTTAGGGTTAATTAACAATTGTTTTAATCATGTTCCTCCTGAATTTTAATACCAAATGCAGTTAGCTCCAGATTTTGAAAAATCGTGAAGTCCTCCCTGTCAGGCCCGAGCCCCGTAGGCCAATTAGTTAATAAATTGGCATGCACATTTTATGCTTATGTGATTTCATTAAATTTGCATAACACATTTCATGTCTATGTGACTCCGTGAATTCCGTGAAATAACTATGTGGTTCTGCGATTTTGTGAATTTTGCGCATTGATTATGTGCCAAAGTGAATTTTATGAAATTATGTGCTTAGATAATATCTAATTTGATAGGAATTCCGAAAATAGGGAAAATAATATTTGTGAGAATAGAACTTGGACTATGCTTGTATTTGGGCTAGAACTCTAAACTTCGGCCCAAGACTATTAGGGATAGATCGTTTGAGACAAATTTCCTTAAAATATGGAAGAGTCACGCCAACCTATGTCCATAACCCATGCCTTATTAGCCTAAGATATTTTCTAAATCCCAATTGATTCCTCACACTAAAAGTACGAAAGAAGAGAGAAGAAGGAGAGCATCGAACCTTAGCTATTGAAAAGGTATGAGATTCTTACTATGAGTTACGTTTTATCGTATGATTTAGGGTTCTAAATTCGGATTTAGCATGTTTAGGGGGCTAGCACACTAGAAATCTTCACAAAACCATAGTTCACCTGGGTTTGAGATTTTAGGGTTTAGAGGAAGGGTTTAAAACTTGGATGGAATTCGTACTGTCCTTGGGAAAAAAATACTTTTGATCGAAGCTCTCTAGGAATTTAAGTGTTAAACCCGTTTAGAGGCCGCAAAAGGGTAAGGTTCGCGAACTAAGAAGGTTCGCGGATTGGGTTCGTGAACTATACTATGTTGACGAATCCTATTTAGCGAGCCCTAACCCGCGAACCAATGTTACACGAACCCATCGAGTTGGCGAATTCATGTACTTTGAGAGGATCGCGAATTCAACATGCAAAGTGAACTTGGAGGGTTCGCGAACTAAACAAGTGACGAATCACGTTTCGCGAACCAATGGGGAAGGAAGGTTGGCGAATCCAAGGACTGTCGCGAACCAACTTTGCGAATTGGGAGTACTTCGCGGGTCGAGTAAGTCGCGAACTCCATAGCAGTCGCAAATTAATCGAAGTTGGCGAACCTGGAGCGCGAATCGGGGTCGTGAAATAAAGGTTCGCGAATCGTGATTCGCGAATCCTTGATAAAAGGAGGATTGTGAACTCTAAGGGCATTATTGAATGGGTTCGCGAAATGAGAAACTCGCGGATCCAACAATCGTGAACTAGGAATCGAGTGATGAGGTTCGCCAATCGAGAGATATAGTTCGCAAATGGGCAGAAGGGAGTTTGGGGAATCGAGTATAGAGCACTTCTCGAATCATAGCTAAAGAAGTACTTCGCGAATCTCCATGCATGTCGCGAACATGCATTTCGCGGGTTCAACTTGGCGAGTCCCATTTGGCGAATTGAGGGACAATGCAGAGTTTGGCGAATCCATGCGAAGTTTCGCCAACTCAGTTGGCGAACCATGACTTGGCGGGCCACTTCACGAAACAAAATTGGCGAACTCAACGTATTTGGCGAATCAAGCAAGCTTGGCGAACTCGGCAACTTCGCGAACCTAGCCAATTGACGAATTAGGAATCATGTAAATTCGCGAATCCCGTAATTATTAAAGTAGCAATTCGCGAACTAGAATAAAATGATCTCGCGAAATATTGGTGAGCATACTTCGCGAACCCTAGGTTTAGAATTACAATTCGCGAAGTAAGAATAGGTTACATATTTTGCGAATTAGGATCTTTCACGAATTGAACTTACTTTTCAAATACAACATTAGAAGTAATGCGTCGACACTTAGGAAATTCGAGACTTTAGCTAGTCAGATAATTTATATGGAGTACAGACCTAATTATTTTTATGCTAAGGTCGATATCTAGGAGTTCCATCAGATCAGGTAGCAGTTAATCCACGGACGACAGGTAAGTGGAGGCTTCACTTCAACTACAACACATAACTTGTATGTATTGTATGAATTATGTGACTACGTGCTTCTATGATGGAACGTGAAATTTATGTGACATGCTTTATTTAATATTTGTGAGACACGATTTATATGGTGTTTAAAATGGCATGGCATGCATATTCATATGATTCACAACATGATCACATGCATGCACGATGAGTACGAAAGTCAGAACACGAGAACGTACATGAATCAAGATCGCCTGTGAGCGATGTAGGGTTGCCGATATGGCCATCTGCTGTCGACTCAACTATCGAGTCACGGCTCTCCTATGCTACCATGACGACGTTGATGCGTCGTTGAATGATGTTGGGATAATGCCCTCATGGCGGGAAGTGCGACCTGGAGGGTGCGACCCGAGGGAAGACGCGACACCGAGGGTATCTCGGGTGTTAGCAACCTCGGAGTGGGCTACCAGCGTGAAGCACTCGCATGTCAGGCCGCACTGGGCTAGTAAGGCACCTTCAGAACCGCATTGGGCTGAAAAGGCGTTATTAGCCTCCCAATGTGGTTCTCAATTTGCGCACTGGGGTTGCCTCTCAATATGGATCGCATTGGGCCGAAAAGGTGTCGTTAGCCTCCCAATGTAGATCGTATTGGGCTGAAAAGGCGCCACAGAGATGAACAGGGATGGCCTCTCAATGTGGGCCGCATTGGGCTGAAAAAGCATTATTAGCCTCCCAATGTGGACAACCTTGGGCTGAAAAGGCGCTATGAAGTCAAATGCAACTTGCGAACTAGGGTCGCCTCTCAGTGTGTGTGTGTACTGTCGCTTGCATGTATGTACGAAGTTGAAATGAGCTCTATGATGGTGTATAGCGAGATAGAAAAGCCGAGGGCCCAATATGAAAGGAAAGAGAATGAAAAGGAAAGTGAAATCTAGAATGCATTGACGCGAATGTCATTGTGTAGGACACGTGCACTGCATGCATATAGTTTCCACTTACTGAGCTCTTTATAGCTCACCCTTACGTTATGTGTTGTAGGTGCGAGCGAGCAGGGTACGTGATCACATAGCCGGCAAGGCATTCTTTCGAAAGCTTTCAAGCGACTTTTGGGGGTGGTGTGTACGTGGATGACGACCTGTGAGGCCGGGCGCATAGGATTCTTTTACTGCATATGTATACACGTCCCGTATAATTAGGACATGAATGTAATTAGGAAGTTAATATAATTCTTTTGACGTGTACAGTGAACGAACTCCTTTATGAAAAAGGAAAAATTTTATGCGTATTTTCGCACTTCCGTAATTTAAATACACCGCTAGGCACATAGGATGACGCTAGAATTGGCAGCGATAGCTAGGGTCGCTACACTCCCTATTGAAGTGCCTTGTGACAAGGGAAATTAGAAAAACATTCTGCAACACTTAGAGAAAAACATCACAAATATTTGGAGCTCAAAGCATGATATTTTGTAAATGCTCCCCTTCAAATAGTGCACCTAAATTGATTTATTATGCAAATACATAAAATCAATCCAAGTATCAAGCACAAATTACGCAATTAAGCAATTTAGCCTATATACATGGTCCCCTAAGCATGTAAACAAAATTTCGCGTGAGGGTATGAGCAGAAACAAATCTTCGCATTTTAATCTATTCAGTACCAATGTAAGCTAAACATGCATTCAGAATGTGCGAATTATGAGATGCAAAAATATCGCATATACAATTCAGTGCAGATGCCAAATAAAATTGCATACCATAATGTGCGAATTCATATTTTCTAATAAAAAAATTCAAGAAAAAGATATTATCATCTATATATATATATATATTATTTTCTTATGTATATTAATATTAATAATAGTATGGGGTCACATTATTTTGCTTCGATCAACGTCACTCATAGAATTTTCACAAGACACTTCAAGTCATGTCGTAAAACTAAAGTCCTAAGTTCATAGAATGATCCATTTAGACTAGGGGTGAAAGATGACCGAGCCGGCTCGTGAGCTCGATGAGCCGGCTCGATAAAAGCTCGGCTCAAGCTCGACAAAAATGAGCTCGAGCTCATGTAAGTCGAGCTCGAGCTTGAGCCCAAACATAATGGCTCGAAAGCTCGCGGACAGGCTCGCAGCTTTTTTTTTTAATTTTTTATATTTTTATATTTTAAAAATAATTTATATTATTCTTTTTTTTTAAAAATCGATTTATTTAAAAATCTTATATTAATTTATATTATTTTTACTAATTCTTTATTAAAAATCTCGATTTTTTAAAAGAAAAGTATATTTTTTTGTATTTTTATATTAATTTATATTATTTTTATTAATTTAATAATTTTTTTTATTAATGAGCTCGAGCTCGAGCTCGATGAGCTTCGTGAGCTCGAGCTCGAGTTCGAGCTCATCAGGCTGCAAATGAGCTCGAGCTCAGTTGTAAGGCCTCGAGCTCGAGCCCAGAAAATTAGCCGAGCTCGGCTCGAGCTCAGCTCATTTACAGCCCTAATTTAGACTATCACTAGGTTCGCTCTAGCGCTCAATTATTTTAACTTGGAATTTTTATATTTATATCGCTCAAGTCACCACAAGAAATATTATGTCAATTTACCTGTTATCGATGCGCTTTTAATCATTTCACCTAAGTGAAAGACCGTCATTTTGGAATCAATGAGACTTTGAAGAACTTTAGTTTGGCTCTGACTTAGAATGGAAGGAAAATTTTGGGATTGTGGACTTAACATCTTCATCTTCCTTTTCTTAGTCACTCTTCTACGTTGGCATTTTCTTTCCTTTCCTTCTTTGTCTTTTTCATTCTTTTTATTTTTCGTATTTTTCTACACTTTCTCAAGCTAAAGCTCCGCTTCTCTACGAGGCTGAGAGATTATCTAAGGCGAAGTTGTTCTTGTTGGTTCTCGGGCCGATACCGTACTCCTCTTCTCTTAATCCCTAGAGAGGTGTCAGAGATTATCAAATTTGGAGAAGTTCACAGTTGTAGAATTCGTACCCAAGGCCGTGCTCCTCTTCTCGTTTCCCGATATAAGACCGGATTATCGTTGGAGAAGTTCATTTAGTGGTGCTCCTCTTTCCAGCCTTTCTGACGAGCGTACGAGATTATCAAGGGAGAAGTTCACAGCAAGATCCATGCCCCTCTTCTTATGATTGTTGAAAGATCTCAATAATTGGGAGGGCAAGTTCTTTTGGACTGCTTTTTGTGCGTCATTCCTCTTGTGCGTTTTCCACCTTCTTTTTGTCATCTTTTCTTTTCGATTCTTCTTATCTCCCCCTCCTTTTCTCGTTTGAATATCCCTTCGAAGCTTGTAAACATCAGTTAAAGGCTTGAACGGGAATCAAATGAAGAAAAAAAGAATTGGAGAAGGCTCAAAGTGGATGACTAAAGGTTATGTCAAAGGATGGAAATTACATATGGCCGAGAGAGGAATTTTCTAAGTGCCGTAATCATTTTCCTAACGATCTAACGCAAGGCGAGTATGATTCCAAGAATCACTAGTTAAGACAAGCAATTGATGTGTGACTCGCTCAAGATCCACAGAAGGAAAATAAAAGGCTAGAATCCTCACTTATGTAAAGTGGCTTTGTTTCTAGTGGACCAAACTAATGACCTTTAGACACAATAACGCGACTTAGAGTGAAAAAATTAAGCAATTAATTATTCGCATGCCGGGGAAAATTATTTGTGACTTAGATCAAAGCATCCTAAAAGATTTCTTCATCCCCCTAATATTATAAGTATATGTATAATATTTTTGGATTTTTACTTATGTTTTTTTTTTAAATTTTTGTAATGCTCGCGCAAGATATAACAAATAAGTACAGAGAAACACACAGAATAGAGTATATGAAAGCACAGAGGATCAAGTAAAGCACAGATCACGTGAGATTCAACATGCCTAATTTTTCGACAAGGAATTGGAATCGTTTTTCATCCGAAGCCTTGGTGAAAATGATACTCCGTATTCACGAAATACATATCAATGATGCCTTTTTCTATGTGATCTTTTATAAAGTGATATCTTATGTCTATGTGATTTGTGCGTGAGTGGTGAACAGGATTACACGTTATAGCAATCACACTTTGACTATCACTATATATGGGTATATTATATAAATTATACCCATACGCGAAGCTGAGTCCACATCCATAGCATTTGTGAGAAACAGCTGGCGGCCGCGACGCATTCTGCCTCAGCCGTCGAGGTTGAGACGCAGTTCAACTTCTTGGATGACCAGCAGACAAGCTTTTCGCCTAGAAATTGAGCGCCACCGGAAGTGCTGTTTCTGTCCATTCGTCAATCTGCATAATCAGCATAAGTGTAGTCATTAAGTTTGAAGTTCGTACCTTTAGGATACCACAATGGTTGAAGTGCCCTTGAGGTAGCAGAGGATCCGCTTGACCGCTAGCATGTGGGATCTTTGGGATTGGCTTGGAATCGGGCGCAGAGACAACTGGCAAACATGAAGTCCAGCCGACTCGAGGTGAGATACAGAAGAGACCCGATGATGCTGCGATAGAGGGTGATGTCGACCGCTTTTCCAGAGGGATCGGCATCCAACTTGCAGCTTGTTGCCATGGGAGTACTGAGAGTCTTGATGGAATTTATTCAAGAGGTCTCTGATATACTTGGTCTAACTTATGAAAATTCCATCTGCCTCACCTGATGTCCTAAGAAAAACTGCATTTCTCCCATGTGGCTCATTTAAAACTTGGTCTTCATGAGTCTCCAAATTTCTGGCGTAGCCGAGGATTGGTAGATCCGAAGATGACGTGGTCGACGTATACTTGGTCGACCATCAGATCTTTGTCTTGTCATTTAATGTAGAGAGTCGTATCGATAGTTCCTCGATTAAATCCAGACTTCACGAAGAATTCTCTCAGGACGTCATACCAAGCACGAGGTGCTTGTTTTAGTCTGTAGAGAGCTTTATCCAATTGATAGACGTAATCAGGATGTGCTTGATCAACGAAGCCTTCAGGTTAAGCGACGTAGACTTCTTCTTTTAACACGTCGTTGAGGAAGGCGGTTTTAACGTTCATTTGGTAGACTTTGAAGTCCTTACGAGCCGCGTAGGCCAAGAATAGGCGGATGGCTTCGATTCGGGCAACAGGAGCGTACGTCTCTTCGTAATCGATTCCTTCCTGTTGGTTGTAGCCCTTAGCAACTAATCTTGCTTTGTTCCTTATCACTTCTCCACTTTCATTTTTCTTGTTCTTGAATACCCATATCGTTCCTTTTTCGCATGCGGATGGGGTACTAATGTCCACACTTGTGGACGTTCGAATTGGTTGATCTCATCTTGCATTGCTATTACCCAATCGGAGCGGATGCGGTTTATAGCTTGAGGTATCCGAAAATTCAGATATCCGGAATTCAGATATCTGAAATTCCGGATATCCGAATTTGCTCACCCCTAATCGGTAATCCTCCGTGTGGAGTACAGACAAGAAATCGGAGCGGACTTTTAGCTGCCTCTTAAGCCAAAACGAGCCGACGAATATAGCAGACGCACTTAAGGACACATATTTCATTTCGGATATCCGAAAGCGGTATCCGAATCCGATTTAGGTGAATTTTTTTTTATATAATCAATAAAATACTTTCGTTGAGATTTTTTTTAAATCTTTTTTTGGTGAGTGGATTATTCAGGGGCCAATTAGTGTAGTACAAACGTTTACAGAAAAGGGACTAAAGTTTTTGTTATTTTGGGCCTTGGGCTCATTTCCTTTTTGTTTTTGTTGGGCTATACTTAATTATATTTACAAAAAATTAAAATCGGATACCGGATATCCAAAGTTTACCCTTGGCCCTATCCGGTTCACTTAAAAGAAATGCGGATCGGATATCTGTTTCGGTTTTTAAACCGGTTATCCGGTTTTTCGGATTTTGAAAATCGGATATCGGATTGGAATCTGATTTCCGAATATTTTTGCTCACCCCTATTACCGATGATTTGATCGACTGAATGTGCTCGAGTCCATTTGCGCTCATGAGGCAAGGCCGAGCCTGAAGCATTAGCCATTTGTGGAGCAAGATCTCCAGAGATCTCAAGTTGTTCATCTGGCTGAGGTAATTCCATGTTTGCACTTGATGAGCGACTCAGATGATGTTATCTCAGCATCCATGTAGCACTCTGTGGTACGTCTGAATCGGGTGAGGTGGGGACAATTGAAACACTTGGTATATCGGATTCGTCTTGTAGGGGTTTCACCGTAGGTGTATTAATTGTGTTGTTCGGCCGATATAGATGCTCGAAGAGCGAGTACAAATCTTCTAGAGCTAATTGTAACGCTTCTTCTGACGATGAAGGCTGTGTTGTTGCCATTTTATGTTGGTCTTGTGCCAACACACCAGTAAGCACGGGTTCTGAACTGTCGTATTCGGAAGTCATATGGTTAGGAATGGGTCCTAGACTGATGTGCCCAGAAGCCATCTCTACCACTTCTTGGAAAGTGACATTGTAGCTTTCCTTAATTGTGCGGTTGGACTTGATATATACTCTGTACGTCTTAGAGGTTGAAGAATACCCGACGAAAGTGGCTTCGAACGCTTTAGGGTCGAACTTAGCACGTTGTTCTCTGTCTTTCGCCACAAAGCACTTGCACCCGAAGACCTTGAAGAAGGAAATGTTGGGTACTCGTTTGTTAATGACCTCGTACGGAGTCTTATCGAAGCGCTTGTGAACGACCTTCCTGCTCTGAGTGAAGAGGCGGTATTTGCTGCTTCAGCCCAAAGGAAATGTAGGACGCCGGAATGAATCAGCATCGTACGCGCGGCTTCCACTAGTGTTTCGTTCTTCCTTTGGACTACCCCATTCTGTTGAGGCGTATTTGCGGCTGAAATTTGCTGATTAATCCCATGTTTCTGGTAAAAGTCACTGAGAAATTTATTCATTAACCCAGTTCCGTTGTCAGTGCGAATGACTTGGATAGTCTGCTGCAGTAGATTCTGAGTTGTGTTCACAAAATTTGCAATCAAGTCCCCTGTCTCATCCTTGTTTCGGAGGAACTTCTTCCATCCGTAGCGAAAAAATCATCAACAATGACCAGTACATACTTACGTCCGTTGATACTCGTTTGCATTGGTCCACAAAGGTCCATGTGAAGTAATTCCAGAGGACGTGAAGTAGAGGCAACTGGCTTGACGTGCTGAGAAGCTCGCTTCATTCTTCCAAGTTGGCACGCCGACCACTGATGCTCTTTCTGCAGTACTATAGTTCGTAGACCGTGCACCAACTTTTTCTGTGAGAGTCGTTGAAGAGCTTTAATGTTCAGATGAGACATGCGTTGATGCCATAGGCTATTCCTCTGAATCGTAGTCCAAGAGATGATGCAAACAGCTGTCAAAGGCCGTACGGATGTCAGGTTGATCGTGTATAGATGTGATCCGAATTGCTTGAAGAGTTCTTTGTCCTGACAGTAAAAAATTCTATACCGATCAGCAAGGAAGACCACCTGGAATCCTTTATCGCAGAACTGGCCTATGGTGAACAAGTTATGGCGGAGGCCTTCGAAGTAAGAGACATCCTTGATGATCAGATTCTCCAAAATAATATCTCCAAGTCCTAGAATTGGAGCTGAGTCGTTGTTGCCGAATATGACGTTTCCATTTAAGTGGTCTTGGTAGTTGCTCAGCAGCTCTTGATTTTCCGTCATGTGTGTGGAGCAACCTGAGTCAAGGTACCGCACATGATGGATCTGCAAAAACAATTTAAAGAGCTTTAGGTACCCACTTCTAAATGGGTCCTCTCAGATTAGCGGATTTAGGCTTTGGTTCAGCTATGGTTCCTAATTATCACTAACAGAAGCTTTAGCTACCCAAGCCATCTTCGAAGAAGTTGATTTGGGTTTTGCCTTTGTAGGAGACTTGGCCTTTTTGGCTTTTGTCTTCCTAGGCGTAGATTTAGGAACCCATTTAGGTTGAACCTGGCAAGGAAGTTGAATTTCAACATGGGCAAATGCATGAGTAGGCTTGAGCACGAAAAAAGATCTTTTCATTTGAGAGTCTCCTAAGGTGCTGGGGGATTGATCTTCACAGGATACCTTAGATGAGAACATGAATGAATGGCACCATAAGCTTTCTTAATGGCTGGATCTTGTTTCCTACGGGTCATCCTAGATGTATTTGTCTTAGAATGATTATTTGTTAGTGTTGATGATGAGCCTATTTCGAGGTTAGTGCATCTGAAGATGGTCGGCTTTAGAGAGCATGAAGACACAATAATTTTTAGTGAAGAAATGGCTCTTTTATTTCTAAGTGTCTTTTCGTTTTACTGAAGGAGGAGATAAATTTGAAACTTTGACATCTAGAGACTTTTTCTTTATTTCTAGACACCCTCGCCTTCGGTTTCTCTAGCTCTTTTACTACGCTCCCTATAGACGTAGTAGAAACATGGTTAGAGATAATATTTTTCAAAATGTTATTTTTAGGTGTTTGATCTTTGGAAGAAGCTTTTTCTATCTTCACGCTTTCCATAATGATGTTATCTTGTGAGGGAGATGCGTGAGAAATGGCTTTTAAGATGGAGGACGCTTTGAGATTTTTCATCTCAATTAGGAACGATTTCTTTTCCGCTTCAAAATTCTCTCGTTCTTTTCCTAATGAAATTCTTACACTTGAAGTTCGTGTTCAGGAGCCTCGAGCGCCATCTCCGTAGCCACAACGTCGATTAGTGTATCATCCACGTCGAGCATTTGCACTTCGACCAGAGGGGCCTCCTGTTCAAGCTCCTGAGCGACGTCATCAATCTTCGTGTCCTCAGGGCTTTGGTGTTGTTGTGATTGGGGAGGGCTAACTCCAAAATCTGTCGGGGGCCCTCGAATCATCTCCTCGGTGAGGTGATTCTCCCGGCAGTAAGTGCGGTATACGTCTCCTCTGGGGTCAGCGAGACGAAGAAGTTGAGCGGAATGGGCATTGAAGGCTGAGCTAGGTCTATCAGCCTTGGGTTGTGGAAGAACTTGAGCCTTGGTGGCTGATATTTTCCTCCCAGAGGCAGGCGAGGAATGTTCTGCTCGTGCATCACCATATGTTGGCGGATGATGACGGAGAACCATCTCGCATGCACATTCTTGGACCCTTTGTTCTCTTTTTGTCTGATCTGCTCTGCTAGATCGTTCCAGATCAGTTGAGCGAAATCGTAATTCCGCGAGAACACGACTCCGTGAAATATCCGGAGGATGTGGCCGTTGCCTTTGTCGAAGCCTGCGTGCTTCGTGGATAGAAACTTATTTATAATCCCGAATAGTGTCTTCCATGGATGGGTAATCCCGTTGCTCTGCATCTGAGCTAGCTTGGTGAGCGGTGGACGGTACATCATCTGGAGGAAATCATGCACTAGTTCTGCATCTGATGTGAGGGGGTCGTAGTTTTGGCTGTGAGGGAGGTCGAGCAGAATTCTAAATTCGTTCTTGCCCATGCAGATATGCCTTGTCCCTACAACCGTGGTAAAGTGGTATGCCCCGTCCAAGTTGAGGCTCTTGATCATCCCCCAAAACTGTTGGAGGTAGACCATCGGCACTGATGCCGTCCCTATTAAGTGCATGCCATAGTGGATGACCTTGCAGAATGGACACGATAATGTCATCTGGACACCGGAAAGTGGTAAGGTCTAACTGGAAGTTCCTGTCGTGGACGTTGAGGTATAAGGCCTTCTCGTAGATGTGGTTATATGTAGGGTATTGATCCACATAAGAAATGTAAATCATTAATTCAAAAATTGAGTCGAAATTAATTTGAAGAATGTATGGATTGGCACATATATATACGAGAGTGACACACAAAAAAATGATATTTCGACCTATGCATAATAGTCATATGAGATTTTAGTCGAAAATTTGTCAAAATGCACTGTTCACTCCGTTAGATTTTTCGCTCATAAAATTGAAATTTCAATTTTCATTTCTCAAGTGCCGTTTTATTTTGGAATCGAAAATTTTATTCGCTATTTAAAGCTACAGTGAAAAAGACTTCAAAATTTTTCTAAGTTTGTTTTGACCATAAGACACGATACTGTAGCCGAGAAATTTTACGATCGAGAAAAATTTTCGTGTAGTTTTACGATCGAGAAATTAGGTTTCCGAGTAAATTTACAATTGGAAAATTTTTCGTTCGCGTGAATAAAATTTTTCTCTATGAAAATTAACGAGCGAGAAAGTATTTCGATTTTTAAAAGATTTTGCTGTGAAATTTTACGATCGAGAAAGTTGTCAACGATAAACTAAGTCAACCATTGAGAAATTTCTCAATCGATCAAAGTTTCACGGCATGTTTTTACGATCGAGAAATTTTATTTTCAAAAGAAATTTTGCTGCTTAAAATGACCGAGAACAAAATTGAAGTCGAAATTTTCGACAGTAAGTTTTGCGCTCGAAAGGTTTTTAAAGATATAGAATTTATTTTATCTATTCCTCTCAGTAATATTTTGCTCGCATAAAATCAAATTGAGTTTCTCGATTGCAAATAAATTTCGATCAACGTTATTTATATTAGTGACTAACTCAAAATAATTTGCGATCGAAAATCTTTTACGATGCAAACAGTGACTTAATCAAATTGGAATTCAATTTTCACTGTTTGCGAGCGAGAAGATGTATTTAAACTTTTAAACTCCAGTTTAGTCATATCTGTCAATCGGATGCTATTAACGCATAAAATCGAAGTTATAATCACCGAAAATGATACAGAATCATCGAAACTTGCCTATTATGCAGTTCATAACCCATATTTTACTTAGAAACAGGCCTATTAAACTGCTAATGAGGATTTTGAGTTCACAGAGTATGAATAGTCGAGAAATTTACACAGAATCATGCGAAATATTCAAAATACAGATGCAAATCCACTTTAAATGCACGATAAACCCTAACAGTAGTCAAATCTACCTTCTAGAACATCGGTTAAAAAATTGAAATTTTTTTGGAGATTTTGACGTTTGTCTTTTAGGTGAAGTTTTTCGCTTGAGAAATTTGACTGTGATTTTTGCGATCGATGGTTTGCGTGTAGTTAGGGGTTCTCGACTGCAACCTAATGATTTCGTTTAATATGAGCTGATGAGACGTTTTCGCCACTTAGAGGATTAAGTCCATTACTGTTCTCGAGAAACTTTCGATCGAGAAATTTGATTTGGTTACTGTTGAATTTTCGCCCGACAATTCCGATCGAAAATCTTTTTGGTTCCTATTTAATTTTCGCTCATCAATATGAAGGCGAAAATTGCAATTTGGTCCCAAATCAATTTTCGCTCGAGAAACTGCGATTGAAGATTACAAATTCGCCCGAATTTCTCGATAGTAAGTTTTCCTTAGTGTTTCAGATTGATCCTAAATTTTAAGAATAGGCCACATAATTACTCCCCCTATGTGTAAACGAAAATGCAATTTAACTCCCTGTATTTTCGGAGAATTGACATCTGGCTCCAAAATCGATTTTTTGAAAATCTGCAATACTTAGAGAAAAATGTCGAGAATATGAGAGTTAATAGGGAAGTAATTTTTCTAATAAGGCTCTCCCTGAATTGTTTTATGGATGTCTTGAGTCCATAGTCATGAAGATTTGTGAAGTCCTCCTTATTTAAGCGTTGTCCAAAGCGAATCTAAATGAAAAATTTCAGCAATACTTAAAGGAAGAACATCAAAAATATTTGGAGCTCAAAACATAAAGTCATTGTAGATGCTCCCCCTCAAATAGTGCACATGTATTGATTTAACACGTAATTATGCAAATCAATACATGTAACAATCATATAACACGCAATTAACCACTTAAGACTACATGTTCCCCTAATCATGTAATAAAGATTTGCGCGAGGGTGTGAGCAAAGACAAATATTCGCATTTTAATCCATTCAATGCCAATGCAAGTTAAACATGCATTCAGAATGTGCGGAACTATTTTATTGTATTTAATTAATATAGTTATCGTGTCTTGCTATACAAATTAGTAGTCTTGGACTGAATTGTAATTAGTCATATCATGGACTACTTGTGTAAATATACCACAATAGGTGGTATGTATAAGTGAACTCCTAAGAAAATTAGGAGTGCGCTTTGTTTGATTTCGAGATCGAGAAATTAGAATTGAAAAATTAGAGAGAAAATTTTAGCGCCTTTGTGTTCTTCAACGTCGTTTCTCTCTCAAAGCTCAATTTAGGTAAATCTCAAGCATAAGTGCTCGAAATTCTCAGATTTACTATCCGATTCTTTGTGATTCGATCTGTGTTGGATAGTTGGGGTCCTAACAATTGGTATCAGAGCAAATTCGTTTTGTTTTGAAATGAAAATTGTTAGAATTTGATCGAAATTTTATTCTGTAACTGTTCCAACGAAAAACAGTTTTGGCGCGAAGTTGAATTTCGATCAAACGGTCTTAATTCTGTGCTTATTTGATCTGATTTTGATGTTTATGTGCTCAAATAAATAGTATTAATCAATCTGGATTAGATCGGTAGCAATCAGAATCATGGTCTGAGTAGAATTTTTTATTCTGTGAGATTACTGTTCGTGCGAAAACAGTATGAACGTGTTTTGATTTTCGTCAAATTGAACACTATTTGCTTCAAAACATGTTTAAGCTTATGTTTGTGAATACTCAGTAGCTGATTCCGAGCATATACCTGTAGTTTCATCGATTAATTTCTAGTATTTGCTTGAATCTGTGTTAAAATCGTATTCTGCGTTTAAACTGTGAATTTTAATTTTTCTCGCTAAGTCTTCGCTCGAAATTAATTTCTCGATCGAAAACCTCTGTGCGAGAAATTTTGCTCATTTAGAATACGGATTAGTTACTGAAGTCGTTGTTGTCAAGAACGTGTTTAGAAAAATTTATGAGCGACACAATTTCGACGAGAATTGACTATTTTGACCCCCGCGCAAAACTTTTTCTCTCAAAAAACTTAGTCGTTCACGCATATTTGATTTTCGCCCGTAAACTTTTTCGGTCAACCATCTAGATTTGACTCAGCGAGAAACTCCTTAGGGTACTGTACCTCTACGACCAAAATCAATTAAAAGAAATTTTACGCTCGAAAACTCTGGTCAATTTTTCGAGTCTCTACATTGTGGATTCTGGTCAACAAAATTTTTCGACGCTTAAAATTTTCGATCGCAAAACCTCACTCAATAATTTCACGATTGATCTCACTGTTTGCACAATCTCTCAGCGTAAAATTACGTTCAACTCGAAATATTTTCCGCTCGAAAATTTTTGAACAGTACCTGACGCGCGAAAATAGTACCATCTTTTCAAATCGAAGAATTAATTTCGATCAAACTTTAAAGATTGAATCGAAATCAATTCTCGATCATTTTCGAAACAAACGCTACTAACGAACTTTGGCACTTGTGAAGCACATTACATCATCTTCAAACGTTCAAAACACTTAACGAAGATCCTTCAACAACTCAACTACTACACAAAATGGATGCTTATTCTCTTGGAAATGACAACCGTCCGCCGATTTTGCAACGAGGCGAATATACCGTTTGGAGAAGCCGCTTCCTCAAGTTCATCGCTTTAAAAGATCAAACTGAAAATCTACTGCAGTCTCTTGAAGAGGGACCGGCACAATTCTGGGTCCATGTACCCGGTGATGAAACAGCTACTCTTCCAATTCCACCTTCTAGGCGACTAAAGGAGCCTAGGGAATACTCTATAGAGGAAAGGGCTCGAGCTAAGGCTGATCTAGTAGCCATGAATACCCTCATGCAGGGCATCCCCAATGACATATATAGACAGATGATAGCCTTTCATCGGCTAAAGGAATGTGGGATGAACTGCATAGGATGATGCACAGGACGTAAGTTGGCATAAAGGCCAAAAAGGCGAACATTCTCATTGCTTACGACTCCTTCAAAGCAAAGCCGGAGGAGGGTCTATATGAGACCTACCAAAGATACCTCACTCTTCTCAACGAGATGAGGAAGATAGAAATCACAAAGACCAATATGGAGACAAACATCAGATTTCTGTCTTCCCTGCCCGCGGAATGGAAGAAAATATCCACTCAAATTCGACAGAATAAAGATCCAGAGGAGTTGGATGTGTTTGACAATCTCGCACAACATGAGGATGATATAAGCGAGATTCACAAGGAGCAGAAGGGCAAACAGATCGACGACACTGTTGCCTTAGTCTCGGAGAAGAGGAGCTCAAACTCAAGAAAAGAAAAGATCGTTAGGCCTCCTTCTCCTTCAGAGTCGGAAGAAGAATCGAACTCCGACGTTGAGCCAAATATAAAAGCCCTAGGGGAGCAGTTGGCCTTAATTGGAAAAATGATGAGTAAGAAGTACTTCAAGAAGAAGTCTTCAACCTCAGCCAACAGACTTCGGACTACAAGCTCTAAAAACAAAGAACGTGCACCAGAGAGCTCCGAAGTCAAGAACCCAAAAGAGACTAACAAATGCTTCAACTGTGACAAGCCAGGTCACTTTGCCAGAGAGTGCACTCTTCCAAAGAAGAGAGATGCCAACTACTACTCCAGGAAGCTCCAATTGACTAAACAGAAGGAAGTTGGAGTAGCTCTCATGGCCGAACAAGACCAATGGCTCGAGGACACGTCGAGTTCTGAAGAAGAGAATTTAGCCCTCATGGCCCGTCTCGACAATGAATCGGAAGCCGAAACATCCAACCGGACGGACGAAGACAACGCATCCACCTCGTCAAAAGAGGCAGTCTCTCCTTCCACATTATTGACCATGTTAGAATCCTATAAAATAGAATACGCTAACATGAAACATGAGCAGAAATGTATAAAGGAAGTAGAAGACAAATTGTCTAGGTCTAAAGAGAAGATCACTAGTCTCGAATCCGACCTTAGAAGTTCCCATACGAAGATAGAAGAACTCACTAAGAGCTTACATTCTAGGGAGACTAGTTCATCTAAGACATAGCAGTATAGTGTGAAGATTAAATAATTGGAGGTTAGGCTAGCAAATAACTACAATTGTTTGATTAGGAATCTCAATGAGAAAGCGACCCTCAATTGTAGGATAACCGAAGCTACCACTACGATTACTAACTTAGTAGCCCAATTAGAAGAATCAAATGCAAAAGTTAGTAAACTTGGTGTAGAATTAGATGCCTGTCAAGTCTCCAAAATTACAATAGAAGACAACTATGCTCTTTTAGGGGAAGAACGAAAGTAGTTATATGCTAATGTTAAAAAGTTAGAAGATCTTCTTGTTAGAAGGGAACAGACTGAACAAACAATATTCTTAAATCAATCCAAGGACTCAGAGTTTTATGATTATAAATTTGGCTTAGGCTTTGAGAACCCATGGTGTTTGTCAGAAGTTGATTGTAAGCAATCTTACGACATTCAATACGTGGGTTTAGGATTAACGGATCTTATAGTTTTTACTAATGCTAAAGAGATAGACGCTTTAGAAGAAACCAAAAGAAAAGCCAAGACTGAGGTTGAAATTCCCTTCTCCTATACTGAATTGAATCAAAGCTACAACATTAGGGAACTTCCCAAAGGTTGGAGTCTTGAGTCAATTAATCTACCCGAAGATCTTTCTATTAAAGAAGAAGCACAAAATCATTATTCTGAAAATTCTCTCTATATACCACATATTGTTAGGAAAATAGAGGAGTTAAGAGGCTCATTAGAAATAGAACGAGAGAATTTTGAAGCTGAAAAGAAAAAGTTCCTAGAAGAGATTGAGAATCTCAAAGCTTCTTCAACACTCCAAGTTATTTCCCACGCTATTCCAAAAAGCGTGAAAATTGAAAAAGCGCCTTCAGTAAATCATAAACGTATTATTAGAAGTGCTAAGCGTAACACTATTTCACCTACGTCTACAGGGAGCGTAAGGCCAGCACTAGATACGAAGGCGTGGGTGTCTAGAATAAAATAGAGAATGAGTCAATGGATTTGAATGTTTCCAATATTGTTTCTCCTTCTGCAAAAATAAAAGACACTCGGAAAATAAAAGAGTCATTTCCTCGTTTCAAACGATTGCTTCTACACACTCCCTCAAACCAATCACATTTAGAAGCACTAATTTCGAAATAGGCTCCACATCGAAAACAAAAATTAATAATTCTAAGACAAATGCATCTAGGATGACAAGTAGGAAAGAAGATCCAGCCATAAAGAAAGCATATAGCGCTATACATGCTTGTTCTCACCTAAGGTATCCCGTTAAGATTGAATCCCCCAAGCACCTTAGGAGACTATCCAATGAAAAGATCTTTTCCTCACTCAAGCCTACTCGTGCATTTGCTCGTGCTGAAATTCAACTTCCCTGCCTGGTTCAACCCACTTGGGTTCCTAAAACAACTTCTATGAAGACAAAAGCCATAAAGGCTAAGTCTCCTAAAGCTAAACCCAAAGTTAGTTCCTCGAAGGCAACTTGGATCGCTAAAGTTCCTATCGATAATAACTTAGGAACCGTATCTGAACCAAAATCAAAATTTGCTAATATGAGAGGACCCATTTTTAAGTGGGTACCTAAAGCTCTCTAAACTGTTTTTGCAGATTCATCATGTGTGTACCTTGACTCTGGTTGCTCCACACACATGACGGGAAATCAAGAGCTGCTGAGCAACTATCAAGACCTACTGAATGGAAAAGTCAGGTTTGAAAACAACGATTCAGCCCCAATTCTAGGACTTGGGGATATCATTATGGAGAATCTAACTATAAAAAGATGTCTCCTACGTTGAAGGCCTCTGCCATAACTTGTTCAGCATAGGCCAGTTCTGCGACAAATGGTTTCGGCCATGAGAGCTACTCCAGCTTCCTTTTGTTTAGTCAATTGGAGCTTCCTGGAGTAGTAGTTGGCATCTCTCTTCTTTGGAAGAGTGCACTCTCTGGCAAAGTGACCTGGCTTGCCACAGTTGAAGCATTTGTTAGCCTCCTTTGGGTTCTTGATCTCGGAGCTCTCTGGTGCACGTTCTTTGTTTTTAGAGTTGTAGTCCGAAGTCTGTTGGCTGAGGTTGAAGACTTCTTCTTGAAGTACTTCTTACTCATCATTTTTCCTATTAGAGCCAACTGCTTTCCTAGGGCTTTCACGTTTGGCTCGACGTCGGAGTCCGACTCTTCTTCTGACTCTGAAGGAGAAGGATGTAGCACCCGTGTCCTCATAAGTATTAGAGGCCAATAAATTTGCGTAAATGATGATTGTGATTATGTGCATTTCGTGAAATTATTCCGTGCTCGTGTGAATTATGTGAAATCTGCATGTTAAAATGTGCACTTGATTATTTGGTAAATTCGGTGCATTTAATTTGCACTGTAAGACTTCCAATTTAATCAGGGATTTTCGAAAATAGAGCAAGGAAAATGGAGGAATTAATACAATTTATAATAGGAATTGGACCATAGTTAAAATTGGGCTAAATTTATGTTTGTGCTAAATTTAAACATGTGGCCCAATCCATGAGAAATTAATATGTGAGACAAAGTCCCTTAAAATGGGGGGAGTTCATGTGGCGACCCTCGCTTCCTAATACTGATTTGTGGCGGATTTTCGCAACGTAAGTCGCGGAAGACCCGTCTGACAAAAACTTTTTCTTAAATAAAATACATTATACCTAACGTCATCTACATCGTCATGAATTTACACGGGCCGTAGCCCCCAAAATATCAAAACGCTCAAAATCCTAATCGCTCCACAGGTCGCATCCATGTACAGCCCCGCCCTCAAAAGTCCGTGGAGCACCGCCGTCAGCCCGCCTCAGCCTCGACGCGCATCAGCGCCGGGCTCGGTACCTACAACACGTAAAACCCTGAGCTATTTGCTCAGTAGGTGAAATATGCGTGAATGCAGCGTGCGCTCGGTGCCATCCCATATACCTCGCAAATGCACGCTCGACCCTGATCACGACTCATCACATTCCACGACTCCCCGTGACTCTACACTACACCCTCGGGTATCCCACTCAGGTCGCTTTAGAATGGGAAGGCTTCTCAGGTCTCTTTAGAGTCGCCCATTTCCCCGAGTTGAGGTTCACGTTCGGTCTGCCCACTCAGGTCTCTTTAGAGTGGTACGTACTAGAACCTTCACCTCGCCTATCGCTCGTTCGGCCCACTCAGGTCGCTTTAGAGTGGTACGTACTAGAGCATTGGGCAGCCTACTCAGGTCTCTTTAGAGCGACATACACAAACCACTAACGTCCCAATGCTCGGGCGGCCAACTCAGTTCGCTTTAGAGTGACACGCACCCAAGCACCGTCCTATCGCTCGGTCAGCCCACTCAGGTCACTTTAGAGTGGTACCTACTGGAGCACGGGCGGCCTACTCAGGTCTCTTTAGAGCGGCGTTTACCCACCCTCTATCCGACACAAGGACCCACACCACTTTTTGACTCCCCAAACGTTACCGTTCCGTACAGTACTCAACCCCCTCGCACTGACCTGGTATACAAGTGCATGCAAGTGCAGTGCAATAGCATATGACGTGCAACATGGTTACATATGACGTGCGAAAATATTTAAAACATGTCAAACACATAATCCATTAAATTCACATAATCACGTAGTCATGTCCGTAGTCATGTTAAAGCGTATACTCGGGCTGGTGCCAGTGGAGGTCGTACTGGCGTTGGGGCTAGATTTTTGGGACGATATTCTTGACAGTCCTTTACAACATGTCCCAGTTTTACGCACTTGAAACATTGCGGGTTGAACTTTGGTCCGACTCCGAAACATACTCCGCTATGGTATCGCCCGCATTGCGGACATTGGGGATTCATAATTGGGGGTCGAAACGGATAGTTAGTTGCCCCCAAGTTTGGTCTCGGTTGCCAGTTTTGTGGTCCCTGGCAATAATTCTGGTCGTTATTGGGGCCTACTTCGAAGTGCTGCCGTTTCTTACTTCTGTTTCCTTGATGATTATCCATTTTCTTCTTCACCTCCTGAGATGCCAAAATTTGGGATTCCGTTTGCTCTGCAGTCATTGCTCGTTCCGCCACCTGAGCAAATTCTACTCCTCGCGTTCCTGCCATGCTAACATCTCGGTAGATCTCCGGTTTGAGACCTACCTAGAACCGTTCGATCTTTAGGGCGTCGTTCGCCACCATGTGTGGGGCGAAGCGGGACAGTTCCTCAAACTTGCGAATATATTCCGCGATGGGTTTTTCGCCTTGTTTGAGGTTGATGAATTCGTTCATCTCGCGGGTTCGGTCGTAGGTTGTGAAATACTTGTCGCGGAACAGTTGTTCAAATCTTTCCCACGACATAGTCATCGGGTCCTCCAAGATTTTGACGGTGTCCCACCAAAATCTTGCGTTCCCCCGGAGCATGGAGACAGCGCATAATACTTTCTCATTTTCGGGAATTCGGCTGTAAAGGAACATGTGCTCGATAGTTCGCAGCCAATCCTCGGCCACGGTAGGATCAATAGCGTCCTCAAAAGTAGGAGGGTTCAATTTTCGGAACCATTCCCCTATGATCTCTATACGCTCAGGCTGAGGAGGCGGTTGGTATGCGGAGGATGCTTGATGTTGGATAAGAGCATTAATCTGATCCGATTGTCGCTGGATCAGTTCGGTAAGCTTCATAATGGTCGAGTCGCGTTCATGTACTGGGGACTCAAGTTCGTCCCTACGACTCGAACTACCTACGTTCTCTCTACAGGTTTTCGGCATTCTTGTTCCTATTATCTACAAATAGCCACGTAAAAAACACATCATTTTAAACACATAATCATATCGTACCGTAAAACTTATAGGTAAGGCTGATCCTCCAGGCTTTTGAGCGGCCGTACATGGATAGTCTACAAAATCTGTATCCTAAGCTCTGATATCACCTGTGGCGACCCTCGCTTCCTAATACTGATTTGTGGCGGATTTTCGCAACGTAAGTCGCGGAAGACCCGTCTAACAAAAACTTTTTCTTAAATAACATACATTATACCTAACGTCATCTACATCGTCATGAATTTACACGGGCCGTAGCCCTCAAAATATCAAAACGCTCAAAACCCTAATCGCTCCACAGGTCGCATCCATGTACAGCCCCGCCCTCAAAAGTTCGTGGAGCACCGCCGTCAGCCCGCCTCAGCCTCGACGCGCATCAGCGCCGGGCTCGGTACCTACAACACGTAAAACCCTGAGCTATTTGCTCAGTAGGTGAAATATGCGTGAATGCAGCATGCGCTCAATGCCATCCCATATACCTCGCAAATGCACGCTCGACCCTGATCACGACTCATCACATTCCACGACTCCCCGTGACTCTACACTACACCCTCGGGTATCCCACTCAGGTCGCTTTAGAATGGGAAGGCTTCTCAGGTCTCTTTAGAGTCGCCCATTTCACCGAGTTGAGGTTCACGTTCGGTCTGCCCACTCAGGTCTCTTTAGAGTGGTACGTACTAGAACCTTCACCTCGCCTATCGCTCGTTCGGCCCACTCAGGTCGCTTTAGAGTGGTACGTACTAGAGCATTGGGCAGCCTACTCAGGTCTCTTTAGAGCGGCATACACCCAAACCACTAACGTCCCAATGCTCGGGCGGCCAACTCAGGTCGCTTTAGAGTGGCACGCACCCAAGCACCGTCCTATCGCTCGGTCAGCCCACTCAGGTCACTTTAGAGTGGTACCTACTGGAGCACGGGCAGCCTACTCAGGTCTCTTTAGAGCGGCGCTTACCCACCCTCTATCCGACACAAGGACCCACACCACTTTTTGACTCCCCAAACGTTACCGTTCCGTACAGTACTCAACCCCCTCGCACTGACCTGGTATACAAGTGCATGCAAGTGCAGTGCAATAGCATATGACGTGCAACATGGTTACATATGACGTGCGAAAATATTTAAAACATGTCAAAACACATAATCCATGAAATTCACATAATCACGTAGTCATGTCCGTATCATATAAATATCACATAATCACGTAATCACATGATTCATATAATTCACATAATAGGGTTAGGTGTCGTAGGTGGATTTCACCTACAAATCACGTACACATATATTCACATAAACGGGTTACGTGTTGTAGATGAAAGTTTCACCTACCTGTTGTAATACCCGTAATTAAATACGGGAAATTAGGATATAATTAATCCGATAGATGTATGAATTAATGAAGTTATTATCCGAACGAATCAAAGGCCGAATGAGAAACTGGGCAAAATTAATATTCGACCCAATTGATCTTGGCCCAACTCAACAGAATTTAATAAATAAAATAATTCAAATTAATGTTGGAGCATTTTGAGGCCCAATTAGGAGTACATAATTACTAAAGAAATTCGGCCCGATTAAAAAGGCTTATTAAAGCTAATAATATTAGGACCCAAGGGAATAAGTTCGAAAGCCCCGAATTAATTTTCATGTTGGCCCAACTCAATGGAAAATAGTCCAATAAATAATTTAGGCCAAGAAATATTAGAGCCCAACTAAAGGAGTTAAGAAGGTCCAAGAAAAGATATATGCATATAAGAATAATAAGTTGGTCCAATTAAAATTAATACAAGGAGTAATGGATGTTGAAAATAACAAGGCCCAAGTAGAACAAATATTTGAGCCCAAGAACCTTAGAAGATATTTTGGGAAGCAAAGTTCCCCAAATTAAGGAAAGGCCACGTCACATTTAGGACCATCACATGTCAAAGCTTAGATATTTTTATCCCAAAAACCACATCATCTCCTCTCTCTAATAAACGAAAAAAAGATAGAAAACGGAAGAGAGAGAGAGAGACGAGAAAGAAGAAGGGAAGAAATACCAAAGAAGAAGAAGAAGCAAACGAAGGAGATGAGCTAGAGCAAAGAGGTTTCGGCCAAAATCATCATCCCCAAACCATTCGAACTTAGTTAAGGAAGTAAGGTAGGCTTTTAAAATTCGGTCTTCATGTGGTTCGAACCTTACTTTCCATTTTTTTGAGTTGGTGATCCATCTAGGTGCCTTCATGTTCGAATGAAACCTCAAAATATGGGTTTAAAAATATGGGTTGTTATGTGTTTCGAATGATGCGAGATTCTGGGGATTTTATTTGAGGATTTAGGGGGTTCGAACGTTTAGGGTTTTGAGTACTAATGGTGGAAGACCCTTGAATGATAGCTCTCCAAGTTCGAAAATGGTGGATTCCTTGGTACTATGTGACTTTGGTAATTATTATTTGATGTTACGTGCTTTGTTTAAACCTAAAATGTGGGTTATGCGTGAATACCTATGCTTGTGTGCTTAGGAAATTTAATCGAGTGGGGTAGAAAGCTTAAAGAGGACTTCCAAAACATTGGGTTTTAGCTTAGCTCTTTGATTGTATGAAGTTACGAGTCGAAATAGCGAATTTTAAGGGAAGTGTAGACGTCGGTTAGCGGGCTGTGATGTTTTGCGAATCACGAGGCTTATTAGGTCAATGAAATTAGCTCGCGGGTTAGGAGGTTTGCGATGAGAAAGGGGATTAGTATTCACGGGCCAATTATTACTTTTCACGGGTTGGGGTAGTTCGTGAATTGGGGAGCGATTTTGGGTCGAGAGGTAGTTTCACGGGTAGAGATGTTCGCAAGGTGTGAGTAGGGCGGGCTGAAATTAGTTCACGAGCCGAGGGCTTCGTGAAATGAAAGGCGTGTTCGGATCGCTAGATAGATCGCAGGCTAAGTGGACTTCGCGAATTTGGAGAGAATTTTTGGGTCATTAAGTAGTTTTGTGGTTAGAGACTTTCCGTGAATTGTGAGTTAGGATCGAAGCTTTCGACTATAGAAACTTTGTAGCGACAATTTAGGTAAAGTGATTTTATACGAGTTCAAGTGCCTAACTCATTTTCGAGTTTATGAAGTTTATTGTTTTTAAGTACCATTTTTCCACGTTAAGGATGATTTTTGAAATAGATCATATTTATAGATTAATTTTGGAAAATTTTTGAGAATTATGAAATCGGGTAGAATATTTTAGGTGTACGATGTGTGGGTTGAGATGAATTTCAAAAAGGGGATTTTTGATAATATATCAATTTTGAAGGTTTCGATCGATTCTAGGTTTCGAGCGATTTTAAGTTTGGATCGATTTTTAAATCGCGGGCCGTTTTATTTTAAACTATGAGTGAAATAGAATTTGAACTAATAGGGAAATCGGCCGAATGAGTTTCGGGTCGCGAAAGTCTTTCGCGGGCCCAAAGGATTTTTATGTGTGAGTAAAATAGGTATTTCGCGGGCCAAGGCTTCGAGTTTCGTGGGCTTAAGTCTTTCGCGGGCCGACTTGAAGGGTGATTCCTGTGAGAGGCGTCGCCGGCCAATTTCAGTTTCGCGGGCCGATGGACTTTCGCGGGGTGATTCCTGTGAAGGGCATCGCGGGCCGACTTTAGGTTTCGCGGGCCGATTGATTTCCACGGGGTGATTCCTGTGAGAGAAATCGGCCGATTCGCGGGCTTAAATTGGGCTTCGCGCGTCCAATCGGGCGATTCACGAACTGAAATTGGACTTCGCGCGTCTAGGCAGACGATTCTGCGAACGCGGCGAAAGTCCCGTGAATTCGAGTGTTGACCGCAAGTGTTTCAGGTTGACCATCTTTTGAAAGAGGGATCGGGCGATTTAAGATTTGGGCTTTGACCTGATTTGTGGGAGTTTGACCGATGCTTTACATTTTTGGGCTTTTGCCCTATTTCAGGCCAAATCATTTTAAGATAAATTATTTTTGGCCCAAGACAGTTTTAAAATAAAGCATTTTCTTATGTATAGTAATATTTTCGGGTCAACCTATATTTTGTAATTTAAAGGTTATTTTGGGATTTAAAACCTTCGGCCTAGCTTGATGTTTTACGGGTTAATTTGACTTAGCGAACTCTTTTCAAACGGTTACCTTTCGAATGTAGTTTCAAGCTATGATCTTTCAAATATAGTATTAAATATAAAATAATGTAATACATAAGAAATTTTATAATGTAGATATTCAAGTAATGTAAATGATATTCTGATGTGATGATTTTGTGCCTAAGGTCGAGGTTAGGAACATCGATGAGCTATTAACGGGTAATCGACGGACGACAGGTAAGTGGAAATTCAACTACAACACATAACATGTTGTACGTGCAAAATTTATGTGTCTACGTGACTAAGTGCTTGCGTGTTTACGTGGATTATTTGACGTGATTTATGTTTATGGTAAGCATTATGGCATTGATGCATTTTGCATATGCATGGCATACACGAAATGGGGGTAATAAGATGATGAGCGTGCATGATTATGTCGCAAATAGCGAAAAGTGAATGCCGAGGTAGGCAATGAGTAGTAAGTTATGAGTAAAGTGAGGGGCGGCTTCCAGGGCACCGTGACGGCGTTGATGCGCCGTCGGCGACGTTGATGCGTCGCCAGTATACGAACGACGTTGATGCGTCGGGGGATTACCATGGTTGGGTTGATGCCCTCATGGTTGGGTTGATGCCCTTATATCCCTGACTAGCGTGGTTGGGTTGATGCCCTCATGCTTTAGTATGGTTGGGTTGATGCCCTCATACTTTGGGCTGATGCCCGTGGTTGGATAGAGCTCTTTACGGTATACGCCTGGGTAAAAGTCTGCCAAGGGCCCTAAGATAAAAGATATGAGATTGAGTTTAGTCTATGAGACGAAATATGCATTGGCGTGGATTGCCTTTGCGGGGGAGTGACACGTGCATCCATGCATAATTTCTACTTACTGAGCCACGGCGGCTCATCCCTTACGTTATGTGTTGTAGGTACGATAGGTCGGACGTTGCGAACGTCTCGACTAAGGCAAGCTGACGGCGGTACTCCACGGGCTTTTGAGGGCAAGGCTGTACATGGATGACGACCTGTGGAGCGATGTTAGGAAGTGTTAGTTAGCGTAAGTATTTTGGAGGCTTCGGCTTTGTATAACTAGACAATGTAGATTACGTCTCGTCGTAATATATTTATTTTAGGAAAAAGTTTTTGTAAATCGGGTCTTCCGCGGCTTGCGCAGCGAAAATCCGCCGCTAGTTAGTATTAGAAAGTGAGGGTCGTCACACCTGTCCTCCTACTATTATCAATTATGAAACTCGGTAGAGTCCCTAACTGTCGATCCTCTGAATAAATAAATATTATCAGTACAGTGTCAAAATTAACTAATTATATGAAGTAAATTTCGACTATACCAATTTATTAAATGTCCTACATCATTCGATTACTTGTCTAGATTAAGTTAGAGTTAAGACTATCTAGATTTCGTTCATTTGC
>JAPQWV010003025.1:0-47000 GCA_027422505.1 Craterostigma plantagineum
ACAGCTTCAATCCCCACTTAGTTTAAGTTCTTTAGTAGTTATGGGATAGTATTGTAATGAAATTAGTAATGCACAAAACATGAAGATAATCATCATTCCAAGCAAACATTTAAGCACCAAAAAAAAAAAAATTCGAAATCAGTTTCAAAAAGAGTACTCCTTGAGATCATCTTTAGAGTCCCCAAGTTCAAGATCTGCCATACACTCCTCAATGCTAAGAGGAGGAAGCTGCCTCGTTTTGCGCCTGAGGTTATGTTTGTGCCAATCGCTCTTAAAATGCTCTCTGTACTCTTTCGCATCACCGACGAAAGCATCGCAAGTGCTGCATTTTTGCTGCTGTTGTTGCTGCTTCTTCTCCTCTTGAGAGCTACTCCCTTCGTTCGCTTGAACAGCTTTCGCCTTCTCGCTAACGGGCCGGGTCGTGGTCCCCCCTTGATCCTTCTTCTCGCCCACGGGCTCGTCCTCGAAGTCTTCGTAGTGATCGACGTGCATGTCTGAATCTATGTGTGCATTCACAGCTAGTATGTCAAGCCTCCCTTGGAGGTTTCTTACAAGGGAATCGCATTCTCTGAAAAGGCTAGGTTCGAGTTCGCAGATCTGTTTTTTCATAAAAGATTGCTTTTGTATCTCTTTTTTTTTATAATATTCGATGTAAATAGAACAACATTTGTTAGTACGGTGTTTAGGATTTGTAAGACTTACGATTGATATCTGATTCCCAGATTCGTCTTGAGAGGCAATGGATATGTCCCAACTCTTTAGCTTCTCGGAGAGGGATGAAAGGTTTCTTGCGGGCACGTTCAATCTCAGTCTCATAGGGGCACGTTTGATTGGAAATAGCTTCTGAAGCTCACGAATTACTTCTAGCGCCTGTAAAGTAAAAACATGTAATCACTCGTCTAATCACATGAATACCCTACGTAATCGAATCCAAAATGGCAATAGTATCAGTAAAGAACAACTCAGTCATTTTAACGGGAGATCGAATATCTGCGTAGTATTAGAAAAAGTGAAATCAAGAACGCACTTGTTTCTTCGAGCTGCTGTTCGGATCAACGGCGAAGTGGATTTCATGCATCAAGCGCTCGACCATGCTTATGGTGTAAGGCCTTTGGGTTTCCGTATTGATCGTCTTTTGCATGACAATCGTCGCAATATCCCTAAATTGGCTGGAAAATTGCGATTCCCTCTCTTTTCCAGCGACTTGAAGCTCTCCCTTCTCCAATATCTGCACATATGAACACAGAGAACGCTACAGCAGTAGTACGAATAGATTGGGGGAACAATCGAAGAATGCAATAGAAAACTCAGGCAAACCTCCAAGCATATCTTCGTCTGATCATCAGTCCCAAAAGCAGCAATCAAATCTTTCGACTTCGCAAGGACGCCCTTCGAAACATTCGAATAAACGGTGTGCGACTGCAACACTTCGTCCAAGTCCTTCTCCCTGCCAAGCCAATATCAAAATCAGTAGTACGAATAACAAAATTAAGCTCCGAAAAACACGAAACACTTCGATCAGAAAGAAAAAAAACGAGTGGGCACAACAATTAATACTATTTACACTTTGGATCGCCATGAAAGGACTTTGTTCTTGTAGCAAGCTATCTCGAATCGTTGGCCGTGCTTCTTCAGCCGCACGACGGCGACGTTCGTCAGCCTTTTCTGACCTATCGGTTGCACAAGCGTCTTCGACATGTCTATGCGCCGTCGTTTCAACCCTTCACCTCAGCAAGCTTTGATTTCGAGACGCTCAAACGTCGTGAAACTTAAAAGTGCACATTTTCTTATTGGGCTGAAGAAGGACCGATTCATATTCTGATTCGACTTGAGCCCAATTACTCAATATTTACCCCTTAAGAATATATCTTGAATATTTATATTAATTCTTAGATCTTGGTGGGGTCTTACACATAAATATTCATTTAGAAAAAAACTTGTAATTTAGTACCCTGTTAGATTTTTTTTATATGTAGGTACCTAGTAGAACAATATTTTTGCTGATAAGTACTCGATCCGCCGCAAGTACGCCATACAACAATTTAGGTACCCTATATCAACGATTGTGGTCATACGCTGAGAAAATGGTACGTCGTATTAACACATTTAGCTACGCCATCTTTAACACATAAGGTACGCCATACAAACACATTTGGTATCCTATATCAACGTGTTCTGGTACGACATACACATACAGGAAGGTACGACGTGACTGAAAAGACTGGTAAACATTAAATCGGGTACCTATCTGTAAAAATGCTGACATGGGTACCTATCTCTAAAAATTTTAGTCAAGTATGGATTTATGTAAATGTCACTCTGGTAATAGTGTAGTAGTATTATGTTTGTGGAAATCAATCAGTGTGTGTGAATTTAGTATTTTTTTTTTTTAAAAAAAAGTTATCAAGAAAAAAAGAAATTGTAAACTTGAAAGTCAAAATAGTCTAGAAAAAGATCTATTCATTATATTCTTAAGGGTGAGGGATTATATAATAAACTGTTAATTGATCTGTTTCATTTCAACTGACCATTATGAAGCTATCAAACGGGCCGGCCCGCCCCATAACGGGCTAAACTAGTAGCCTGCCCTGCCCCGTAGTGGGTTGGCGGGCCAGACCGTTAATTTTTAATTTTTTTTCAAAATTTTTGTGGTTTTTTTTTTGAAATAATATTTTTATTAATAATATATGTTGGAATAATTAACGAAAAGTCATAAATCAATTATGAATTATATAATTTCATAATTAACTCAATTATAATTATTTACTAATAAATATTATTTATTAATATTTAGCATAAAAAATGTTTATAATATATATACATAATAATGTAAATAAAAAAATAAAATATTGGGGGGCCAGTCCGCCCCAACCCGCCTCAACCCGCAACCCAAATTGGCTTGGCCCATTTCGGCCCGCTTTTAAACGGGCCGGGAATTGGTTGGCCCAACCCACCTATCTTTCGTGGCGGGACGGGCCAATCCGATGGGCCCGGACCGTTTTGACAGCTCTACTGACCAATCAGATTTTTTCTACATCTATTAAAAAAATGAAAAAAGGACTCATTGTTCCATAACCTCATAAATGAAATGTTATTTACTTATTAAAACTATTTAATAATAATGAACTTTATTTTATTGCACACAAGTAGAGTGTGCCAGAAATACTAGTAAGAAAGACAAACGTCTTAACCTTAATCCAAAGCACAAAAATAGCAAAAGAAAAGAGAAGAAAACAAAACCCAACATATATACACATTTTCACTCTTATTACAGAACATCAAACCACTAAAGAAAAAAGTCAACCCCGAAATTTGTCGAACAAGCTTCCGAAGAAGAAGCTGGTCTTAGCCCACCCGCTGGGCTCGAGGGCGACCTTCGGGCCGCTGCTACCTGTCGGGGCCCGCTTGACGTTGAGCCTCATCGTCTCTCCGATCTGCTTTCGCAAATCTTCGACGGTTTTCCCGTCGACGGGCTTGCCAGAGGCGTCCGTAACGTAGAAGACGTTCATCGCTTGTTCGCCCACCGTAGAAACGCCGGCCCGCGTGACCGAAAGCCCGTTCTCCCTCAAGACCCGCGTCACCTCAGATAAAAGCCCGACCCGATCTTTCGCGCACAGTTCCAAGCTTAGGCCCTGCAATCAGTTGGCGATCACCGTACATTCGCTACGATTATATGTAATATAACACGGTACATTCCGAAACTATTGTAATAAGATCATTTCACAAATTCAGAAGTGTATATAGATAGCACACGGGTCGGGTTTTCGACAGCTTCTGGCTTCAAGAAAGCCTTCTCTTTTCAAAATAAATTTTCATTACTGAAAATGAAATTACAGCGGCTAAAGAGCTCAGATGCATCCTTTGGTAACATTCGACAATACAGAGGAAAAACTGCTCCCAACAGAGGGAAACGAGCAAAAACCAGCCAAAAAGAGGGAGAAATAAAGGCCGAAACAAAAATAGATTCGAAGTTTCGTCAAAAGAATTGAATGTGCATATTTTTTTGTCGAACGATTTTCATGTGAGGTAATTCATAGTTTGTGGGCTAAAAGGCCCCAGACGCACCATGTGGTAACAGTCAACAGTTCAGAGGAAAAGAGCAGCTCCCAATAAGAGAGAAACGAACACAAACCATCCAAAAGGGAAGAAAAAAAAAAAATAACCCCAAAAGAAAACTAGATTCGAACTTTCAACAAAAGAATTGAACGTGTATTCTTTTTTCGTGTTGAAGAGGTTCGGTAATTCATACTTCGTCAACTATTAGTAATGTCATGTTATTACCTCGCTCACTCTTCGCCTGATCGCCGCTTCGAGGCACTTGACCACCTTCTCCTTCTCCGCGTCGGTCTCCAACGGGCAACCATCCTTGTGGCGTATGTAATACTCCTGAAAAACCATGGAAGAATAAATACCAATTACGTCCGTATACACACACTAGAGAGTGTTCTGCGTGCGTACGAGTAAATTACCTGCGATGCATAAGGACCCTCCGACGAAATGGTAGCGTGAAACACAATGTACTGCATATCCGTGAGCGTACACACAATATCAAACATGAGCTTCGGCCTATCCCTACACCTAACATTCACCACCGAGTAATCCCTCTCCGCCAACCTCTCAACGGTAACCTTCGCCTCCATAGCACTATTACCGCAGCCTTCGTAATCCCTATCGTCGAACAAAAGCTGGTGGAGCCGCCTATCGACGTGCATGGACCCGCCCTCGCCTTCAGACGAGAAGCCAACGTTGTCCTCTTCGTCGTTTCCCAGGATGTTCTTCAGCTGTTCCTTCAAAAGAGAGAGCTGAGGCGCGGCGCTCACGTAGAGCACGCATGCGATTCGATTGTTGTGCGTCCAAACTTCGGCGCCGTAGACGTTTATGCTTAGGTTTGCGAGGACGGCCGAGATTTCGGAGAGCAGGCCCGGCCTGTCTCGGCCTATGAGCTCGATCACTGTGTAGTCGTCACCCATTGGGTTTACGCCGATTGTTTTTCCGGGCCGGGCTTTTAGCAGGCCCGAGGTGTAGCCGTTCGGTCCTAAAGCCTTTTTCGTTGGAAAAAAATGAAAGGGGTCAGAGAAATATGGGGGAAGAGCATCATCACTAGTGCGGATCGATTTTTTTTTACCTTCTCGATGTGTTCGATGGTCCTCTTGTCGGCGATCTTTTGGCCCTTTTGGTCGGTAACGTGAAATACTGTTTTAAGGGAAAGATTGTAATCGATAAATGTCATGAAATATTAGGAGATGCTTAGCTGACTAAGTATGCATAGCATACCATCCATAAACCAGCCACCATCAGAGGAGATGTAAGCTTTGGTAATGATAAGGTCGAGGTCGGTGAGGATTTGGACAACCTCGAGCAAGATTCCTGGTTTGTTCATGCTATCGACCTGTACCGAAACAAAAAAGGAACGATCTTTGTAATTCAACGATGATTAATTCGCTAATGCATTTTGATTGTAAATGAAGCAGAGAGACGTTTTTTATTACCTTGACCAAAGTGCAGTCCTTGCAACTCGAGTTGTCCACAGATACCCTGCAAAGTTAGAGAAAACTGAGTAAAATCGAAGAGCTTAGTTGATAAAAAATTAACAAAAAAATGAAGGCTTTTGAGACTGAACTGTGGAGGATTTATTCTGACGTTCAACGTCTCATACTCGGGATCAAAGTATGCCCACGACATTTTTGCTATGTGTCTGCCCAAAATTAAACAACATATGAGAATCAGTAAGCAATAGCAACTCTTCGCTGGATTCGTTTTTAGCAGATACTAACTATTATTACCTCGTACGAAGTCAAGGGTAGCAAGAATTTCAGAAGCCCGGATAAAATTCTCTTCCAATTTGCAGAGGAGTTTCAACAAGGCAACACCTTTACATTGTGGCTAACATAGGTGACTGCAAGAACGACTTTTTAAAGAGCAGTCAAGATAAACGCAAGTGATTTCTTATCATTCTTTTTCAAATCCATGAGACTCAACACATGTAATTGGGAAGAAAGGCATAACAAAAAGCGATTGTAAGTAGAATCAAATATGGCCCAGAAACAGCATAAATCAATAGGAGCCCAGAAACATCCCAATCACCACGCCAACCTCGTAAGTCGTACTCACTTATGGATAGAATTCAAGAACTTAAAACCCAAAAGAAAACCCCACAAAAGATGAAGATAAAAAAACAGATGCAAAAAGCTTTGATTTATCATCACGAACCTGCTTGCGAAGAACAGCCGTTGACATACTGGCTACAGAAGAAGCATATGACGTGTGAATGAACTGTTCATCAAACAGGACACACACCAGCTGCGACAATAAATGGCCCAAATTTAATGAATAGAAAGTGAAATTAAATAAATAAAGGTAACTTTCAACGTAGGAAGAGCACTCCCCACCACTACTATAAAAAACAACTCTTATCTCTCGCCCTACACACTAAGCTAGTGCTGTGAATTGGAGAGAGAGAGAGAGAGAGAGAGAGAGAGAGAGAGAGAATCTATCCACCGTATTTAATACATATATATTACATGTTCAAGAATATAATAAACCTGTATGGAGCTTAAACACAGTAGTATAAAATTGGGGGAAAGGTGGAGGAGAAATTGTCAAGTGGGGCGCGCGTGAATTTGACGTGAGGTCCACAGCGCGTGGGTAATTAGGGGATCCGTGCCGCTTCGAATCAGCAGAGAGCTGCCCGACAAAACAAAGGCGGCCCGCGCGTGAGTTTTATCCAGATGACCACGCGCCGACCGAACAGTAAAAGATGCACGGCGTCAAGATCACGCTACCCCTTCGCGCGTGCACACCACGCTCAGTTTCGGAGGTTCAGACTTATGACTACCTGGGGAACTACAGCTCTGTCCTTAACGGTGATCTCGGAAATATAAGCTGAACGGTTTTAATCTCAAAAGGTTAAAATAACGAACTCTTTACTTTACAGCACAAGAATGACTTTTTCTTTTAACTAGGAATTCAATAAAATAATAGATTCGAAAATGCAAATGATGCAAAGTGAATAAAAACGACAACTTACATAGAAAAGGCCAAAGCCGATATATATTCTGTAAAATCTTTATATACTTTTTAAGATGCCTTCCTACCTCACGTATGCACGCCACTAGTTGAGACAACAACCTCCCTCAAAAAAACGGAAGGTGTCCAATCGCTGGCCGAACGGCTCGGCGGGTTAGCCATTCGGTTAACTCCGTAAGGGCTCATCGAGCCACCAAGACGGTGATCGGCAAGCTCTGAAATAGTACCAAAAAGAGTGATTAAAATGAGATAAATCTCTAAGAAACAGGCGAAAAGACTATCAGAATGTACTCACCAGAAAAAAAAACGGACGAGCCATGTTCTTCGAATCGCTTTCGTGGGCTAAAACAGACAAGAAATGCTCAATCTTTTTAGCCACTAGATGTATGACCTCCCAAGAACAGCTAAATCGTAACTTCATATGTCGAACAAAAAACCCACGATTCATTTCGCAGTTTTAGCAATCGTAGCGAAATGGAACTGAGGGATTCGTTTCGTTAAGCCTATCGCAGGCCCATTTCGCCATTTTCGAGCACCTGTGCATTCGACCGTAATCGAAGACTCTTGCCAACATGGCAGCAGTGGGCTCGAAAGGCATCTCACTAATAAAAACCTCAAGCTCGTCCATACATCCATTTTGCCCGAGCAGCTCGATCATAGACTCATAATGCTCGATACGTGGAATCAGAGAGTACTTACGACTCATCAGTTCGAAGTAATTCTTACCCAACTCCACCCGAGCATCGTTTATAAATGCATGTAATAAACCTCGAAGTGTTACATGGTCTGGCTTGATACCTTCCCTTTCCATGTCCTCAAACAGTTCGACCACATCTCCGCCCCTTCCATTATGCGAACAGCCCAAAATCATCGAATTGTAGAGGATCGCATCCTTCGAATCAGCGGAGTTAAAAACGTTGAGTGCATAAGCAATGCATCGACATTTAGAGTACATATCCACAAGAGCTCCATTGACGACAACGTCCATATCGTAAAGGTTCCTTATCATAAATCCATGGATTTGTTTGCCTAATTTAAGAGCAAATATATTCGCGCAAGCAGCCAAGAGGGTTCCGAAGGTAAATTTGCTGGGCTTGGTCTCTCCCAGCATCTTCCAAAAGGTGGTCATAGCTTCTTCGCTCAGCCCATGGCGAGCATAGCTTGTTAGTAAAGCATTCCAAGAAACTTTATCACGCAAATGGCTCATTTCGTTAAACCATGTCCTCGCCCTATTCAAGCTACCGCACTTCCCATACACGTCGAGGATACCATTGCCCACGACAAGGTTCGAATGGAAACCGTTTCTGTAAGAAAATCCATGGACTTGCTTCCCCAGCTCTAAATCTGGGATCGAGGAACAAATGTTGAGAATCAATCCAAGCGTGATATGATCGATGTCCTTTGTCCTAATTCGCATCAGCATGACGAATTCCAACGCCTTATCCCACTCTGAAGCCCTCGTGTAGCCCGCCAGCATCACGTTCCAAGAAATGACCGTCCTCTCAGTCATCGAATCGAACAACTCACGAGCTTCAGTTAACCTGCCACTCATGGCGTAACCGCCGACCATAGTTGTAGAGCTAATCACATTCTTACAGCAAGGCAGATCGAAGAGGCTCCTCGCCATGTCCATATCGCCGAACTTGGCGTACATTCCTATCAATGTAGTAGACACCACTTCGTGCCCGATTGCATTTGTCTTGACGGTAAAACCATGAATTTGCACGCCCTCCTTCGCCCCGCCAAAATTCAAACACGCCAGGAATGCATTTGATACAGTGTACTTCATAGGCCTCGTATTTGTTCTCATCATCTCACGGAATACCCTAATTGCCTCACGCCCGTCGTCAGCTTCCAAATACCTCCTTACAATCACGTTCCAAGAAATCTCATTCTTAAAGAGCATACCATCGAACACCTTCCTTGCATCGCCCATGGCTCTGCACTTTCCGTACACATCCACCAAAGAGCTCTCCAAAATCACGTTCCCTACGAACCCACTCTTCACGATAAGGTCATGAACCATCTGTGCAGCCCGAAAATCCAAAATGCAGGCGCAGCAGCTGAGAACGGTGGCGTAAGTCACCTCACTCCCCAAAATCCCCTCGCCGGACATCTCTTTGAACAACCTCAGTCCATATTCCTCCATTCCATTCCTCGAACAAGCTGCAATGATGGCGTTCCAAGAACCGCCGTCTCGTTGGGGCATTTCGTCGAACAGTCCCTTCGCGTCTCGAAAGCAGCCGCATCTTCCGTAGGCTTCGATGGCGCGGTTGAGCAAGAACGTAGGAGGTCTGGGATTGAATGCGACGAGATGCGATTCGAGCTTGCGAGTTTCGACGAGGGCTCTGTTTTGGATGCAGAGTCTGAAGAGGTAGGCGTAGAGAGAGAATGGGAAGGGATTGTCTGAGGAGAAGAGTGTGGAGACGGCTTTTGGGAGGCGGCCGAGGCGTACGTGGTTGAGGATTGCGGTGGTCACGGCTGCTATGGACCGCGGCGCGTGGTGGCGACGGCCGGCGTAGGTGGCCATCGGTGATGTTGGTCGAGGACGTCGATGTTTTTTTTACTGCTGGGTGAAATTGGGCCAATGGCCCATTTATATTTGGGCCACCTAAGGCCTGCTTTGATGATATGATTCAAACTAATATTTCTAATATCAATTAGTGAAAATATGACAATTTCGTTATTACTGTTGAATGTGAACTGAAACGAAATGACTTCTAGCTTTCTCGACTCGCCGTATGTAAAAGTTCTTTTCTTGAATTATGAATGGGAAGCATAATATATAAAATTAATGCTTATACCAAGTGGGATTTCTTCAAGGATGGGAATAAATGATGTAATAACATGTCGTCATCCTTACGTGTGCTATCCAATGGATGAGTTGCAAAAGGCCAACACGTCTCTTCCTAATTGATATTATTATAAGATTTGCTTAAATAATACTATGCAATAATTGCTGTCTTGGGTTTAGTTCAGAGTATCTTCGCCTAAAAGATAAAGACGACAAAAACCAACAACGTATACAAAATCAAAATTAAAATTATACCTTATAATATGATGTCATGTGCAAGTTAAATTCTCTATCATTCAATGAAACTCGATGATAGCGTAGTTTTAATAATATCGCCAGCACGACGTGTTGAATCTAAGATCAAATTATAAGCCTCAGCGAACAACATATGCATAAAAATACATTATTATTTATACACATACACATACACATACACAGACGGACCGATGAAGATGCGACAAACATAGCAAATTATTATTACATGAATATACATAAATATAAATATACATATATACATTTAATTAACGTTGTGGGTCCCAGAAGTGGTTCGAGTGGTGCCTCGAATATCTGCAAAAATCTGTCTCATCACATTCCCTCTCTTCGGTGGCCTCGGAGTCTTGTACCTTCGGGCCGCCGCCTCCTGCTCCGCCGAGGCGGCGCCGGCGCCGGCGACGGTGGGTCTCCCTTCGTCTCCATGTTGGGCGGCGGCGCTGGGCGGATCATATTGCTCTCCATTAGTATCATTATTTCCTCTATTGATCCCACTCATTATTTCCCAACACTTGAAGACTGAAGTGGATAGTTTTTTGAAGTGTTATTTATAGAAATAAAGGGAGGGCTTCTTTAGGGCAGAGAGAGAGAGAGAGAGAGAGAATTCTAACCAAGAATAATATTGGAATTCCTATTTTTTCACAGGTAAAAACATGTTGGACATATTTCAAGAATGGTCAAGCATGAACCACATCACGAGTGACGTAGTAAAGGATAAGGCAACTAGAAATAAATTAAATAACAAATAATTAAATAGACGATGATCAAATAAAATTGAGGATATGATATGATACAATACAATTAGACAGAGCCATATTCGTACCAAGGTTCTAATGTGGAGACATGCGCACGTGGGACCCCATGTTCGATCGCAATCGAAGCTACGACTTCCATGGAATGTCATAAATATTTACTTAAGCTAATATTTACATAAATACAAAATAATGCATGCTTTTTCTAGCTTCTCAATGGGCGAATTTTTAAATTATGATATAATATAAAAGGCTGCTAACTGAAACGGGCCCGTTTAGGCCCATTCAGTTTCGGCCACTCCAAAAATTTACAATTTTGTCATTTTCGTCAAACTAATTTCTCGTCCCTCGTCAAAGAAAAATGTTGCATTTTAGTCCCAACCGTTTTCAATTCACTCTCCGTGTATGCGCCAATCGACTGTAAAAACATAGGACTCCTCGAACTTTTGCCAGCCATTGAGATCTCATCAGCTGAAATATAACCAGCCATGGCAGATTCGACAGTCGTCGACTCGTTTTCCGATCTCCAAATCGACGGAGTTCCGAATATTGGCAAAAATCTCTCCCTCCTCACTCCTCAGCAGGTTCAGCTTGGATCGATGCCTTGTTATTTCATTTTCCCAGCGCATTTTAGTAGAATTCTGATGTGCTTCTTTCGATAATGTGTTTAGGTTGATTTGGCAAAGATGCTGTTGGAGATGAACCAAGCTCACCTTTTCGCGCATTGGCCGGATCCCGGCGTCGACGACGATCAGAAGAGAGCTTTTTTCGATCAGGCGAGTGCCATCCTTTTAATATGTTGACCCATTTGAATCGAAGCTAGACTGAGTAGCTTGGATCTCACAGATTTTTACTGTGATAAACGTTTTGTCTAAACTTGGATTAGTTTGTGGGTCTAAAGAGTGTGTTTTTTCCATGAATGCCAATGCTGAAGATGTGTGCCATTTGTTGACAATATTGTTTATCGCGAGTGTTTCTCTGTGTTTGTACAGATTTCTCGGCTTGATGCGAGTTATCCCGGGGGCCTTTCATCTTACATCAAAACGGCGAGGGAACTTTTGGCAGATTCAAAGGCTGGGAAGAATCCATTTGATGGTTTTGAGCCTTCTGTAAGCTACTGCAATGAATTTGTAGTGCAAATTGGGAAAGTTCATACCTACATCTCGATCATATTCCTGGAAATTGAGCAGAACGATTGTACTAGTTTGACATTGCTGGCTTGTATACGTCTCCAAATATGACTGTTGATTGTCTCTAAATGTCTTTCAGACGTATCGATTTCCTTCTAGAGTGACGTGTAAAAATGATTATTCTTCTTCCATTCGATATAGGTTCCAACAGGAGAGACTTTGAATTTTGGCGACGATCAGTTTGCTCAATATGAAGAAGCTGGCGTTCGGGAAGCAAAGAAAGCTGCCTTTGTCCTCGTTGCTGGTGGCCTTGGAGAACGTCTTGGATACAATGGTATTAAGGTACAATATAAGTCGTTATCAGATTACGTTTTAGTTCTTGCTAACATGTGGTGACATACTTTCTTTCTGTTCTTGTGGTCAACATAATTGTTAGTTATCAAACAAGCTTTCATGTGTTATTAATGATTGTCTTAGATGGAGATGACCAATTTTGCAGGTGGCTCTTCCTTTAGAGACTACTACAGGAACTTGTTTCTTACAGCACTATGTTGAAAATATTCTCGCCTTACAGGAAAAGAGTAACGGGTTATCAAAAGGTTAGACACTTACAACTGTTTACGGGCGCTCTTCACTGCAAAGCACATTACTAGTTGGTGTTAGGTTGGTAAGTAGTAGTCTAAGTCGATAATGTACTGATGCAGATGAAAAGCCTTCTGAGATACCTTTGGCTATTATGACATCTGATGACACTCATTCACGAACTGTGGAGCTGTTAGAGTCAAATAACTATTTTGGGATGACATCCTCCCAGATAAAATTGCTAAAACAGGTAATGGAGCGATCATATTAATACGCTCCGCAAATTTTAATGGACCACTGCTGAGATTAAGCATACTCCTAGGAAAAAGTTGCTTGTTTGGAGGATAATGATGCAAGGCTGGCTTTGGATCCACAGAACAAGTACATAATTCAGGTATCTGTTACATGATGATCTTTTATTAGAGGTATGGACCTACTTCTTACAAAATCTTATAATGGTGCTCATTTTGTCGTAAAAACATTTGGTGGTGTTACTTCTGTACAGACAAAGCCTCATGGTCATGGTGATGTTCATTCACTTCTTTACTCAAGTGGCCTCCTCAAGGAATGGTATGGCCATATTCAGGAACCTTAATGGATCTGTTAGTATAATTTTCTTTACCCACTCAAGGCTTTCATTCGCTCCTATTTCTGCAGATTGAAAAATGTTTTCAGTGATTCTTTTTACTTGTATTTGCAGGTTCGACGCTGGTAGAAAATGGGTCTTATTTTTCCAAGACACTAATGGACTTCTATTCAAGGTTTAGTTTGGAATGCTATATGCTGTACTTACTTTCATAATAAAGTATAAATGTTATCAGACTTACCCCTTTTCAATTTTCAAATTACAGGCAATCCCATCTTCCTTGGGTGTCAGTGCTACAAAACAATACCATGTGAATTCTCTTGCTGTCCCGCGAAAAGCAAAGGAAGCTATTGGAGGCATCGCCCGGCTAACTCACCAAGATGGTGGGTAACTTAGGTTATAACCACACATAATATAAATTTCCCTCATATTCATGCATCAGTTTCATTGTGACAACAATCATTTGTAATGTGGTTGGTGAAACCTTCTCTGAAGTTCATTTTGAGTTTGCACCAGCACTTATAACTGTTATAGTCCATCCTCTGAGAACGTTATCACTGAAAAAAACGAATTTTTCTCTTAGGGAGGACAATGGTGATCAATGTCGAGTATAACCAACTTGATCCGCTGCTAAGAGCTACGGTGAATCCCGATGGTGATGTCAACGGTGAAACAGGATATTCACCATTCCCCGGAAACATTAACCAAGTAATTCACTCTTTTTTTTCAAAATACTTCCAAATACGACATGATTCTATTGTTACCTGGTAACTGTCTACTTTATTGTTGAACAAGCCCTTTAATATCATAACAAACTGGAACCATGTCTTGAGTCAGTTAAACTTGGGTTTTTTCTTTTTGGCTTCTCATTTCTTTTTCGGTGGCTCGAAAGAACGTTGCTAGCTTTTGTCGTGGGCTAATGACGTGGATATCTTTCTTCTGCAGTTAATTATTGAAATCGGCCCTTACCTAGAGGAGCTATCTAAAACAGGAGGTGCTATAAAGGAGTTTGTTAATCCAAAGTAAGTTCTTTTCTAACGAGAAATAATCCTTACACTAGTAGTAATATATAATTCTTGAGTGCACACAAATGCAGGTACAAGGATTCAACAAAAACTGCATTTAAGTCATCAACTCGACTCGAATGTATGATGCAAGACTATCCCAAAACACTGCCTCCATCGGCTAGAGTTGGATTTACCGTAAGTAACCCTTTCATAATTTCGATTTTCTCTACTCTAAACAATATACAGCTTTTGGAAATTATCTAGACATATATGTTCAATCAATCAGGTGACGGAGGCTTGGTTGGCTTATGCTCCCGTGAAGAACAATCCTGAAGATGCGGCTAAGGTACGGTAACTTGTTATTTTAGCAGCTTTTCATTTTTAAGTTTTAACCGAAGAGGTCCATCACAACTGAAAGCATATGTATTAGTTGCTGGAGAAAACTTAAGCACTTATGAGCAAAAAAAGAAAAGGGATAAACGATTTAAATACAGAATGAATCTTTGTCTCATTTTCATTTCTTCGCTTAATGTTATTACCTATACCGGTAAAACTTAGGTGCCTAAGGGTAATCCTTATCACAGTGCTACTTCTGGAGAAATGTCAATATATCGGGCAAACTCACTTATTTTGAGAAAGGTTCGTTTCTTTGATCATTATTTCTGTCAGTCTCAGACAAGTTCATACAAAACATACTCTATAGTAACAAGTTACGAATAATCACATTCACTTATTTTTTCGTTCCATAGGCCGGCTTTAAGGTAGACGATCCCATCAAGCACACGTTCAACGGTCAAGAAGTCGACATATGGCCTCGCATTGTATGGAAACCTAAATGGGGAGTCACATTTTCGGAGATCAAAGGAAAAGTAAGAGGTGATTGTTCTATTACCGAAAAATCTACCCTTGTCTTAAAGGGCAGAGACATCTTCATCGAAGATCTTGCTTTGGATGGAGCCCTCTTAGTAGATGCTGTTGATGGTGCAGAGGTATATGTAATAAACTCACATGTTTGTAACATGGCTTATACATATGTCAATTACTTCCGTAGAATCTTAAATACGATTCTTGAATTTCTATCGAAAGGTTGAAGTTGGAGGTTTGTTTAGAAACGAAGGGTGGGCTTTCGAAAACGTCGATTATAAAGACGTTTCGGTGCCTGAAGAAGTTAGCATCAGAGGTTTCAGAATTAACAAAGCTGAGCATATGGAGAAGAGCTATGAAGAGCCTGGAAAGTATTCTTTGAAGCTTTGAGGTGTTTTATTTTATCATCATTGATTTATTGTGTTAATATATATATTTTTTTTCTGAATAATATGTTTCTTTGTTATGTCATCTTTTTCTTTGTGGTTTTGTGTTATTTTCATTGATGATGAAAGTTGCCCGGAAATTTTGATTGGGGGTTTGAATAATTGGTGTGATTTTACAGATCAGCTTACATTTATTATGAATCTCTTGTATGATTTTGTTCAGAATCAAATTGTGGATTTGTATTTATATTTCCAAGTACTGCATCCGAATTTACACGAGAGATGAGAGAATTGTCCTAACTATAGTGGAATTATGGAACAATTCTTGGAAATGATTAGGGGCCAAATTGATATATAACAAAGTATTGGGATTGTAACCTTGAAAAACGTTGAGGTACTGAAATCGTAATTTTATAAACATATCAAATGCACAATTCAAATACCCAGAAACGAAGTACTGAGTTGACACAATGTAATCGATCGAAGAGCTTAACTTTCCCACCTCATTCGATCAAAGCAATCATCGCTTGTTATGCAGCTCAATCAGCTGAGAATTGGTAAATATTTTGAAATTTCGTCGATATAAGTTGCGTTGGAGAAGTATCTCCATACTTTGTACTGCGATTATGTTCTTCAACGATGTGCATTTTTTCTTCAAATTCTAATAAGCTCTACAATAAACTTTTGAACTGCTTCGTATATAACAACCGTGAAGGGAAGTGGTTTTGCTATAAATGTTGTGATGTAATGTAATTCCTTGTCTTGCAACTGTTAAAAATAAACATATCTTTCTTACGAGATTTTGCAGGATAGAAGGAGATCCATAGGGCGAGCAATGAGGCTTTGGACAAGAATCTGAATTTATTAAAAGCTGATTGCGCTTGCTTTGGTTAGAAATACAGTAAGTCTATCATCTTTATCGCACATTAAAGTTTCTTCGGTAGCAAATGTTGTTGCTTTGGATCGTGATGGGATATTTGTCTGCTTGAGCTATCTATAACATCTTACAATTTGTGTTTTTTCATGTTTGTATTGTTACACTTGAATTGATTTAAATTTACTGCGTTGTCAGGTAATATCTCAGCATTTAGAATGGTGATGCTTCTTTTATTTTCTGAGTCTGTTTTCACCCTTGAAATTGTAGAAAGGATTCGTGTATCTTAGCGCGGAAGAGGTTACAGCTACAACTGTTTGGTCCGTAGTTACTACATGTCTCTCTGTCGTCGTGTAAATTGAATAGAGTGAGGATCGAAATTTTGTTTCCATTTACACGATATGCTAAAATTGATCTTCTGCGTCGAATTCAAGCGCCGCATTGAGAAGATATCCGTTTTCTTCGAACAAGTTTTATTAAGAACCTTACAAACTAGATTTAGATATGTGTAGGATTTGTTAACGAAATCGATTAGTTTTTCGCTATACCGTGCACATAATAAATTGTGATAAAAGTGTGCGTAATGATATGAGATCCATTCAGGATAGACGCCACCTAAAGAGTCATATGGCACGTGACTACTAACCCTTCCGCGTAAACTTTAATTGTATTTCTCATTCTTTCGACTATTAGCAATTATCTTAAACTTTGATGATAGAAAAAAAAAATGCGGCCCAATTACGGCCTTGGTATTGTCGAGGTCCATAGTATAAAGGCTCCGTTGTCTGCACAATCATAGGTCTCGTTGGCGAAGAACCCTAACGCGTTTGTTCTTAAACATACCTCAAAGTTCTGAAAAAGGCTGTGTTCGCTTTTGTGGTGTTTTGGCTTCTTTCTCTTCAAGGTAACTCTCGTTGGTCAGATCTGATGATTCTCATGAGTAATCTTAATCTTTAATGACGTCTCATAGCAGAAAGAACGTATGAGGTTGATCTTATTTGTTTCATTGAGATTAAATGGAGGATTTATGGTTTCAAATAATGATTTTATTCGTCCATGATTCTTGCCACCTTTTTTTTTTCTCCCAGATGTCCTTTGTTTATTGTTCGGAATCGATGTATACATGGTATAAAAATCGATCATTTCAAGAAACGAATTTTTCCATGCGCTTACGAAGTTCATTGGTCTCTCTGGTCGCTTTTTTCTATTTTGGAAGGAATTTATAGTTTTCATGTTACAGAAAAACGGATAGAACGAAGATCTGAATGATGAAGTTTATATGCATACACCTATGACTTTATGTTATGTCATTTGAACATTAGGATCGATCATAGGTTGAACTAAACTTTTGTTAATTTCTCTCATTGTTGTGACGCAACTTGGATGGTACTCAGAGCTTCAGGCCCGAAAACTTTGTCGAATTGTTCTGAATTATCTTGTATTGTTCTCGCAGATGGATCGCTTCGAAAATTCTGATGCATCACGTGAAGCAAAGATGGCATTTTCTGACAAGCCCGTTGATAATTCGAACTATCTGACACACAAATCTAGGCGATATCTCGACCGTGATTTCGCTGATATCTTTCGCCTTGTCAGCGCCAAACGCGTTGACAAGGACCCAAACGAGGTAAGAGAAGGACATGAGAAAAGCTCGAGCAAACGTTGCATACGTGAGATTGAGCCTAGAGAAGATAGCCAAGCAAAGAACATGGAGCAAACATTCGAAACGTTTATGAACGATTTTCGACAGCTGCAACGGGTTAAGAACAAGATTCTCGGAGTCGAAAAGGAGCTGGAGGAGAAATCAAAGAAGTTGATGGCAGCTCTGTAAGAAAAAAAATACATTCAGAACGTTCTTTTCTACAGTTTATTGTCTGCTTTTGAACTTGTGATTCCAATGCATTCAATTGCATCAGTTAAAACTATTTCTTTCTCATGTGGTTGGTTATACTGAAATGAAACGATACTATGGTTGTTTTTTAACTGCTTCGTTTCGTTTGTTCTGATTGGCGTGGATTTTTTTTATGAAGTGTTTACTTAGGTGTCAAAATATTTCATTTTATTTTTGCTCTCTTGTAAATGGTATGGAGATTAGGGTTGTCAATGGGGCGGGGATCCGCCCCGAATAGGATGGGGAATCCCCGTTATTCTACCCCCGCGTGCGGGGACGGGGGAACATTTTTCCCCGCGGATATCCCCGCCCCGTCCCCGGAAATAAATATAATATATATTAAATTCATTTAATATTATTATAAGATAAACAATGTTAAAATATACTTTGAAAATACTAAAATAATATAAATGATTATAATATAGCTCAAATAATATAAATAATATTAATATTTTAAATAATATAAATAATATTAAAATAATATAAGCTGAATTTGTTTTCTAAAATACTGAAGGGGCGGGGAATCCCCGCGGGGACGGGGATTGGATCCCCGCCCTGAACCCGCCCCGTTGACAACCCTAATGGAGATTAGTGAAATTGGTATTCAACCTGTCTCAACTCAATAACTATGTTACATTTGTTATTTACGCCGTAAATATACGAAATTGTCATTGGCTCAGAAAGGACTAGGAATATGAATAATATAGGGCTTTTACAATTCAGGCCCCTTCATAGTTTAACTTATGTTTCAGGCCCCTGTCAGAATACTCGTAGTTTTAAGGACACAATTTTTGCAGTACCACTTCATTGTTCTGCAGTACCACTTCATTGTTCTGAATAACACAAAACGATCATCCGATACCAGTTCATATATGCTTTATAATACATGTGTAAATCTAGGTCCTTATCTCTAAATTTTATAAAAATAAGGTCCCTTAAACAATAGTTTTTGGGTCTGATACTTATTTTAAACATCTTTTGGAGCCTGGCACGTAATTACACCAATAATATATTATCGTAAGTCGGTTGTTTTTAGCTTTATTTCCAACAAAAATTTTTAATAGGGGGCCATATAATATATACTATTGACATAAAGCGCCACGGTCTTCTACAAAACATCCAATTCTATTGGAATTAGTGTGTAACAATTAACCAATCACAAATTTTTTATTTTGTGTATACTTAATAAATACTAAAGATAGACATAGTGAAACCGCGCATGCTAAACTTGGTGTGTAGATTTATCTTAATTAATTAGTGAAAAAATAATAATTGAAAAACCCACTACTTATTACAAAACAACTACACATCTCATTAGCACGTAAAATTTTTTATATATTATCCAAATGCATAGTGTGCAAGAAATGCTATGCTAGAAAATTTCGTGACATCTACACATAAATACATGCTTGAATAAAATTTTTATAGATAGGTCCTCAGTCAGAAATTTTTACAGATAGGTATCCGATTTAATATTTACCAGTTTCTTCAGTCACGCCGTACCTTCCTGTATGTGTATGGCGTACCATAACACGTTGATATAGAATACCTAAATGTATTTATACGGCGTACCTTATGTGTTATAGATTGCGTATCTAAATGTGCTACTACGGGGTACCATTTTCTCAACGTATGACGTACCACAATTATAGGGTACCAAAATGTGTTGTATGGCGTACCTGCGGCCGATCGGGTACCTATCTGCAAAAAAATTTATTCTACTAGGTACCTATATATAAAAAAATCTAACAGGGTACTAAATTACAAGTTTTTTTTCCAAATGAGTATTAATGTGTAAAGACCCCAATTTCCGGGTACTTGTGTCGTATTTTCAGTGTATCACTATATCAGGTATAACTGTAAATTTTGATTAAAGTGTGTAATGAATTACGATGTTACTGAAGTTGACGTCACTTTAACGAATCAACTACGGACACGTGTAAGAATTTCCCGCGCGACTTTTTTTTGGTAAGAAACTTATCATTAATACCGACCAATTGTTTACACCAGTTACACATCTGAATCACCAACCAACTACAATCAGCCCTAAATTACAGCTCTATATCACTAAGATGCTGTAAAAAATCCACGTCAGGTCTTCGTTCTGCTCTCAAGTTCATGGCCTTAATGTGATCCCAAACAACCCTTTTAATACTTCTCACAACCGTGTCCTCAGATCTGGCATCACCCCCGTGGAGACGCCAATCGCGCTCTTTCCAAATCATATAAAACACCTTTGTAATCACCGTAATTTGTAACTTGCTAACCTTATTCTTCCGCTTCCCGAGGTGTATCAGTAGTCTCTTCGTTCGCACCATTTCCTTCGGCAGCCGCAACTTGATCCATATGTCAATCCTCTCCCTAACGAGATCACTGAAGTCACATACGAAGAACAGATGGTCTATATCCTCAGCTTCCTTTTCACAAAGCATACATTTGAGATCAGGTATGGCCATTCCCCATCGATATAGTCTATCCCTTGTCAAGATTCGCCCATGTGCCACCAACCACAGCAGCATTGAATGTTTGGCACAGACCATCTATTCCATACTGCATTTGCAAGCGCAAATCGTTCCTCATTTCCAGCCCTCAGCCAATTGTAGGCTGATGTTGTGGTAAACCGACCATGCTCTGTAGCAGTCCATTGACCCATCACACAGCCTTCTCTAAATAGCTCCTTGATCTTGTTTAATTTCCTCCACGTCCAGCTGCAGTCATTAGGAGGATCATATGCCCAAAAATCTGTTCCTTTTAGATAAACACCATCCAGCCATCTGATCCAAAGACAGTCCTTCTTCCCTGCAACATCCCACATTAGTCTCCCTATGCAGGCTAGATTCCAGCTTCCACAGTTCCTTATGTTCAATGCCCCACAACTCTTCCTTCGGCAAACCAAATCCCACGCTACCAATGCATTCATTGTTCCTTTTTATTCCTACCCCACAAGAATTCCCGACACTTTTGATCTACCAGTTCAACCACACTTCTGGGAAGTATGAATATTGATCCCCAATACCCATGTAGAGACATCAGAACAGAGTTAATAAGGCAGCACCTCCCTGCGTAAGATAAGTTCCTAGTTGTCCAGCAGTTAATCCTCATCACAATTTTATTCACCAGCTCTTGACAATCCCTTCGGCTCCATTTTGTAGGAGAGATGGGAACCCCCAGATATCTCATAGGAAATTGCCCTAGAGTGAAACCTGTTATCTGGGCCAACTCCTTCTTGGTATCATCTGAGACCCCAGCAATATAGATTTGAGATTTCTGATTATTAGCTTCAAGTCCAGAGGTGGCATGAAACTGTCTTAAGCTGTCACAAATGAGCTCAACAGATTTCCCTTGGGCCTTGCATAGGACAATAAGATCATCAGCAAAACAGAGGCTCACAATTCTTAAATGCTTACAGAGTGGATGATATCTAAACTCCCTCCCAGCTGCAGTAAATTGGAGTTTCCTAGTTAAGTACTCCATAACCAACACAAAGAGAAGGGGAGACATTGGATCCCCTTGTCGTAGCCCCCTAACCCCTTTTACATTCCCTTCCAATGTCCCATTTATAGAGATTTGATAGGATACCTTGGTAATGCACTCCTCAATCCAAGACACACTTTAACAGGGAAATTGAGTTTCTGAAGCAATCTGCTAATGAACCTCCAGTCAACCATGTCATATGCCTTCGTGAGGTCGATTTTCATCAAACATCTTGGTGAGGCTGCTCCCCTTCTATACATCATTAGCTGTTCCTGAGTGAGCAAAATGTTATGAGCAATCGATCTTCCCGGTACGAAAGCCCCTTGGTTATCTAGCACAAGCCTAGGTAGCACCATCCGGATCCTAGAGCAAATTAGTTTGGAAATGCACTTATAGATAGTGCTGCAACATGAGATAGGCCTGTAGTCCTTGGCATAAAAAGGCTGCTCCACTTTTGGTATCAGGGTTATGGTGGTTCTGTTAAAAGTTTTCAGCAGATGATGGCTTTGGAAGAAATTCATCACCACTTGAGTAACATCCTCACCCACCACCTTCCATGCCTTTTTAAAAAATTCACTATTATATCCGTCCGGCCCATGGGCTTTTTCACTATGTATTGAGAACATTGCACTCTTGACCTCATCTCGAGTGAAAGGTCTGAGTAGGCTCAGCTGTTCCTCAGCAGAGAGGATATGGCCTTGCTTGATCACCTCATCCTCAATATCCTTTATGTGGCCCATTCGAGCACCCAGTATCCCTTCATAACATTCCACAAGATGCTTAGCAATATCCTCTGGATGCTCCAATACTACCCCATCCTCTGTAGATAACATGGAAATTCTATTTTTATATATCCTTTGCTTTACTAGATCTTGAAAGAACCTAGTATTCCTGTCACCCTGTTTGAGCCAAGTACTTTTTGCTCTCTGGGCCAAGAATTTTGTGGCAGCCCTGGATAAGACTTCAAAATCAGCAGCACATCTTCTCTCTTCTTGAATCAGTAAGCGGTTTGGAGGCTCAGTATGGAGTTGCCTTTGGACCCTTTTCAAGGCAAGCCTGCTTCTCTCCATAGCATTGAGAATATCAGGGAATTGTGTTCTGTCCAGTTCCTTAAGGAGCCCTTTCAATCTCCTCAGTTTAGCTACCAATTTCCATTCATATCTCCCAACATATTCAGCATTCCATGCTTCAAGCACCATCTCCAAAAATTGTGGGGCATCTGCCCACATATTTTGGAATTTGAAACTTCTCCTGTTAGGCCACTGGAACCCTATTCTCTTAATCATAATTGGAGTGTGGTCAGAGATGCCCTCCTCCAGCGCATAAGCTTCTCTGTCAGAATACTTGTCAATCCATGTAGAATTGACAAACACCCAATCTAATTTGCTCCATACTCTATTCTCCCCCTCCTGTTTATTAGACCACGTGAATTTACTTCCTTTCCTTGGCATTTCCTCAAGTTCACAGTCTCTGATGCAACATCTGAATTCCTCACATTCAGAAATCCCAACAGGAGCTCCCCCTATTCTATCCCCCATGTTCATCACACTATTAAAATCCCCCATACTATCCAAGGGTATTGGTCTTGCTGCAACCCTCTCAGATCAGCCCATAGCTCCAGTCTTTTATGAGCACAATTATGCCCATACACACAAGTCAACAAAATTTCATCATAGTGGTTGGTGATTCTAACATGCAGTAACTGGACAGATTTCCTAATTACCCTCACATCCCATTCCTGCTGCCATGGCAGTAGTATTCTCCCATTTGGATGGTGCTCCAAGTTATTCAAGTGGTGCCACCCTTTGAAACACCTCTCCATTATTAACTTCATATTTTCCTTCTTAACCTTGGTCTCCACTAAACAAGCTAGAGTAGTCTGTAAGTTTCTACATAACAGCCTGATTTCAGCTTGCTTGTGAGGGCTATTCGAGGTGTCCCCCTTTTCCTGGCCCCTGAATGTGCCACTCAGCTAGCACCTCCCTGTCAGCCTGGCTCTGCTGCTTGGATCTCTCCAATCCCTGGTCCAAAGGTGCTGGGTCCCCTGAACAGCTTGAATTCATCACCTGGTCCTTTACTGTTTCCTCTTCCTTTTGTTCTGCAGGCTGTTTAGGCCTCCATTCCTTTTTTCCCCCTGCTTTCCTACACACCTCAACCTCATGTCCATACATGCCACAGTTCCCACATTTGGTTGGGTACCACTCATACACAACCTCCTGCTCCTGAATCTGCCCGTGTTCATGAATGAATGATACTGTCTTTGCAATTCATTCTTCAGCTCCACTTCGACAAGCACTCTTGCAAACTGGATTCTTTCCTTCCTCTCTGTAACCCCATCTGCCATTATAGGATTCCCCACTAGGCTTGCTATTTTACTCAGACTCTTGACTCCCCAGTACTTGAGCTCTAGATGTGGGAATTGAATCCATATTGGTACCTTCTCCACCTCTCCTTTCTTGAACTGAGTATTTGGTGTCCAAGGGGCTAGAATGACTGGTTTCTTGTCAAACTGCACACCTCCTCCTGCAGTGTTTCAGTAGAATCAAACTTTGCCATGAACAGTCCAGCTCTCACTTGCAGCACTTTTTGCAGCCCATACTTCTTCCACATTCTGTTCAGGAAGCCATTCATGACAGAGAACGGCGGATTAGCACCCAGAACGTAGCATATTATTAGTAGCTCACTTCCTCAGAGATGTCCTCACCCTCTGTGTCCTAGCTTCTTTGTGTCTCAACTGGTTCAACAAATTTCAGCTTAGTCCCCGCATTCCTCAGTTTAGGGATATCAAACTTCTCCCATACTGATTTGTTATCCTCCCTCCTATTTTCCTCATTGATTTCCCCGCAGGAACCCTTCCCTTTCAGCGCCTTTAGGGTTTTAGCTAATATTGCAATTTCTGCCCGATCACCATGTTCCCCAGCTGGACTACCAATAAGCTGACCTATCAACCTCGTGACAGTCTCAAGCGGGGTTTCACTATGCGTAGATTTGGGTGTGCACAGATCTGCCGCTGAGGTCGCCGTCCTCTTCTTCTTCTTCTTGGCCATGGCCGCGGCGGACTTCACCGGAGAAGGATGAGGAAGGCAATGGAACCGTGTCTTTCAGTTAATCGCCAATGTGTGTGAAAATCGCACCCTTAGTGTGTGAAAATCGCACCCTTCCCGCGCGACTTTGAATGCATCTTTTCTTTATCTTTTTTTTTGTTGACTAATTGAGTAATTCTTATCATCTTGATATTAAGAAAGTAATGAGATTACTTCATTGAGATTTTCTTTCTAGGGTTGTGTCTGGCGAACGTAAAATCTCTGGCTTTTCTCAATCATACGTTTTGGAGGCGCTCATAAACCTACGAAAGGGTGCGGAAAATTGACATATGTTTCTGTGATCTTTGGCTTCTCTGGTACCACTGATTATTCTGGATCCATAATCATTCTATTATCTTGATTTTCGGTGATGTTTTTGTAACATGAAGGATGGGCGTTTGATTGTCTCGTTATGAAACTGTGGATTGATGGAGTATGCTGTTTCGATTCATCCATATGTTTGGTTTTTTCTGCATCTTTCTGTTATACTTATGTTTCTGTGAAATCTTAGAAGTATTTGTCAATTAATATCTATTGTGCTATAGAAATTAATCATTTAAGGAGAAGACTAGTTTTTTGCACACTCATGAATTCGTTTATTCATTGTTTTGGTTTATGAGAGGAATAAATCTGCTGCATATTATGGTAGTGATTGATTGATGATCTCAATAACGACAACGTTTTATTAACGCCTTTGACTCTTCGTTTCTGTCTAACGAACCCTAGGAGATTGGCCAACTAATCGAAGTACATTATTGTGCACTTCTATTGACGGGATTCGACTTGGATCGTCTCTTACAGTTCAAGACTTAGAATTCGCTCATTTTTTCTCACCCATGAAACTCTCGGTACACTTACGTTGTTGTTTTTTTGCAGGCCTGTCACGTAAAACTTGAGTTACAGAACAATGGAGCATCAGATGAAAACTGCAGATGCCTCATATGATGCAAGAATGTCGCAATCTAACTTGCCTATTAATCATTGGGAGATTCTTGGAAGTGTAGAGCACGAATACTTTCATCTGCTTCGTCTTTTCTTTGAAGATGAGAACTCATCTGAGGTTGATCTTAGGGGAAAAGAAACCAAGATGTTCGTTACTCTTGGTGAACGAGGTTATATGCTCGAAAATGTTGGTGAAGGAAATCAGATGAAGTCACACAATGCTTATGTAATAAAAGAGGAGAAAACACACGGTTGCAAGAGAAGGCTTAGGGAACTCAGTGGGGAAAATAACATAGATCAGCTTGAAAATGAACTCGAGGATGTTCTGATATCATTGAGCGAAGTCGAAGGGGATGGGAAGGAAAATGAGTCGGAGAGATTTTTCAGAAATTTTAACGAGTTCAAACGCATTAAGAATATGGTCTTGGAAATGGAAAACTCGATGAATGAAAAGGCCAAACAGCTGATGGTGATTCTCAAAGGGTACGAAGTTCCAAGTGAAAACAGTGTTCAGGAGGATTTGAATGTAAGCTGCAACGTTGACGAGGAATGCTTAGTCCAAGGTGAGGAGTTTAATCAAAGCGTCAAAATTGAACCAAGCCAATACATTCCCGACGAAGATGTTGAAGTTCTTGACTATGATGCATTTGTGAAGCAAGGAAATCCATCCTCATTTGTGCCTCGAAAGTCAAATCTTGCAGATGTGAGTTGTTTCCTAGTCCTTTTTTTCCCTTACGCTGTCGTTTTCTCTATATTAGGCTTCACTTTCAACTCATTGTTTTCCTCCTAAGAAAAACGCTGTGATCCATCGCTTATTGTACAGCTCACAGAGAACAATCCTTTGGTAGTTGCTCAAAGGGAATTTCGACGAGAATTAATGGAAGTTCTAAGAAAACCATTTGACAAGGAGGAGTATGGAAACCTCTCAAAGCTGTTTGAAGAAGGATCATATCGTCATTCTGTTCCTGGTTGGTCAAGAATCATTTGTTCACTGATCAAGCTTTTGTTGATGTTGTCCAAATATATATGTTATGTTATATGTATATAATCTTAGCTCAAAAACAGAGTGCTATGCTACCTACTAAAACGCTTCTGTGTAGATGTTGGAAGAAAACTGAAGATATTTCGCTACAAAAGAGAGAAACGCATGAACGTTTTTCGTGGATTTTTCCTCTGGCTTGAGGTGATCATCTCTTTCCATCTTATGTATAACCATAGATATACCTAAATGCATTAATTTCCTCGATCCGTTGAAGCTTTAATCTGCAAAAATCAGTTTATGCATTTTTTTCTTCTCATCAGCATGTGACTAGAGAAGGCTCGTTCAAACCATGGGACGACCGCGAATGCCTTGCGATATGAGCGAGAATCCTCGTAAAGAAATGCATTTCGAGTTTCCGTTTCCCTTGAATTAAAAGACTATCGGTATGATTAGTATTATCCAAAATAAAAATGAAACTATTTTTCTTTTCTTTTTCAGTTGATTTGAGGTTATGTTGTGCTTTCAGTGTTTGAATGGATTATTGCACTCTGTTAACAAAGTTCCCTGTTTCATATCATAATAATCTAAGCATGCACTTTTTATGTTGGTCTATGTTTCTGTAGTGCAAGATCATATAGCATGTTATCTCCTTATTAGAAAGTCATAGGGAGAAAACCATTTTTTTATCCCCGATGTTTACCCTATGGGCCCTCTTGGTCCCCGATGTTTTCATTTTGTCACATTTATCCCTCATGTTTCTTAATTTGAACCAAATTGGTCCATCTGTTAAATCCACGTTAATTTAGATGGAATATGTCAGCATTAGCGACGGAAATCCGTCGCAAAATTAGTGACGGCATTTGCGACGGAAATTCCGTCGCTAAAGGGAAAATTTAAAAAAAAAAAATAAACATAAAAAATGAGAAAAAATTCCAACAAAAGGAAAAAATTCAAAAAATAGAGTAAAAAATTCTAAAAAAGATAATATTACTAATATATAAAAAAATAATAATAAATAATAAAAAGATAAATAATAATAAAAATGATATAATAATATATTTGTATTTTTTTATTATTTATTATTTATTATTTTTATTATTTATAGTAAAAATGTATTAAAATAATAAATTAAAATGGAGAAAAATACAACTTAAAATAACTTAAGTATAAAATAAACAAAAAAAGAGAGAGATAAAAACTAAAAAAATAATAAATTATAAATAATAAAGAATACAAAATATTTATTTATTGAAAAATAAAAATAAGTGAGGATAAATATGTCACTGAAAGTTGACGATAATTCCCGATCTCGTCTCTGTCCAGTTAACGGCGATGCAAAAATCCCAGTATATTTGTTAAAAAAATTCGAGAATTGTGACGAATGTCCTCATTAACTTGGCAGGGACGGATTTCGTAAAACTTTTAGATGCATTTTTTATCCTTAATTTTGTTTTTCCTTTTTATTTAATTTTTAATCAGTAAATATATTTTTATTTTTTACTTTTTTAAAATCTTAAGTTTATATTTATCATTTTAAATTATAGTTTATTATTTTGTTTTTGTTATTATTTAATTTATTAGAAATATTCTCTTTTTTTGAATTTTTTACTTTATTCTTTGAATTTTTTTTCCTTTTTTGGGAATTTTTCGTCATTTTTTCTGTTCAATTTATCGTTTTTTTTCCTTTAGCGACGGAATTTCCATCGCAAATTTTGCGACGGAGTTTCCGTCGCTAATGCTGACCTATTCCGTCTAAATTAACGTGGATTTAACAGATGGACTAATTTGGTTCAAATTAAGAAACATGAGAACTAAATGTGGCAAGTGAAAACATCAAGGACTAAAAGCGCTCATAGTTTAAACATCGGGAACCAAAAATGGTTTTCTCCCGAAAGTCATATATTGGTGAGAAATATGTTACATTTGAATTTGATATTATTACAAGAGCCGTCTTTTGTTTTGGTATCTTCGACTAGAAAATTGAATCCACAGACCATTGATGAAAATCAGAGGAGCCGTGAAGTATGTCAGAACACAATTGCTTCTTATTGTTCCTTTTTTTAGTACAAATAATGATCTTAAATACCTCCTTACACATTCCTAATATTATAAATCTCATCATTATTTTGAAACTCCATAACGTAGGAATATCATAAATTGAAACGATTCACTAAGAAATATCAATGGTGGTGTGAGATTTTTTCGAAGAAATTGAGAAAGAGATGCATAAAAAGCTATAATCTTTGTTAAATCTTATTCTCATGTTCGAAATTATATGATTTTATTAGATATCACAAAACATTATATACATGAAAATATTTAAAGGTAGACACATTATTTGATGGTTCTATTAAATGCTTCGGTTGGAGAGAAGAATAATGAAATCCTCCACCGTCTATTTATGATTAGGGTTTGGGACCAATTGCCAGTTTTTCATTGTTATTTAAATTCTTCGCTCTTTCGCAACAAACCTGTTAGAATATGCGGAAATCCCCGATAATAATTTTGCCCGAAAAATGACGATAATAAATAAACGAGACGAAAAATAAATTTGGACAGTGACACGAGATTTACGTGGTTCGGTCAGAATGACCTACGTCCACGGGCCGGAGGGTAGAACTTCTTTATTATGTGGAGATATTACAAACACGTACACTGACGTGATACAAAAGTAGGAGTAAGCTACAAAGAAATAATCGGAGAAGAGAAGATCTGAGCTGTTGTGGTAGTGTTATTTCCTTCTGCAAATGAACCTATTCATAGGCTGAGTTAACTCCACCGCTCCTCATGTAAACTCACGAAGTCCAATTCAAAAGTAGGCGCACGCATTCAAACAAATAAGGCTGTCTATTCTTCTTTTCATTCACGGCACTTGGACTTTTCAAAAAACCCCATGTGGACTACTATTCCTCTTGTCGACATGTTAAGTCACCTCAACAAATCTCCACCTTGACCGTAACGCCGAAAAATTACTCCACCTTAATTAGTAACACCTAATAGTCACTATCTCTGTCTCCCTCCGTCCATAGCCCCGACGGGCTAGTTCACCAATTTTACACCAATCAAGTCCAAGCAATGCTTGAACTTGGAAACTGGAAGAGCAATCCACTTCACTGTGTGCCAGTGTTCTTTCTCGGGATTAGCCATATACCTGCTAACAACACTAATAGCATGTGAAATATCAGGACGTGTACATACAATTGCATACATAATACTGCCGACTGCACTCGAGTAGGGAACTCGTGCCATGTACGCTTCTTCCTCATCTGATGATGGTGACTGAGCAGCGCTTAGCCTAAAATGGCTAGCAAGAGGAGTGCTGACTGGTTTGACACCATTCATGCCAAATCTCTCCAAAACCTTCCTGTGGTAACTTTCCTGGGTCAGGTATAACTTACCAGCTCCTCTATCACGTCTAATCTCCATACCAAGAATCTTCTTCACTGCTCCTAAATCCTTAATTTCAAATTCACCGTTCAATAAGGCATTCAATTGGTGAATTTCTGCAAGATTCTTAGCTGCAATGAGCATGTCATCAACATATAACAATAGATAAATGAACGAACTGTCATTTAACTTCCGGAAGTAATCACAACTATCATACTTGCTCCTGGAGAAACCACGACCCAACATGAAAGAATCAAAACGTTTATACCACTGTCTTGGAGACTGCTTTAATCCGTATAAGGATTTCTTCAGTAAACAAACTTGGTCTTCCTTCCTTCAACTATGAAGCCTTCAGGTTGTTTCATATAAATCTTTTCATCTAAATCGCCATGTAAGAACACCGTCTTGACGTCATGCTGTTCTAACTCCAAGTCATACATAGCAACGAATGCAAGCAATACACGAATGGAGCTATGTCTAACAATAGATGAGAATACATCATTAAAATCAACACCTTGTACCTGACTATAGCCTTTCGCGACTAATCGTGCCTTATACCTTGCATCGTCCGAACCAGATAAACCTTTTTTTTCTTGAAGACCCACTTACATCCGACTATTTTCTTTTTCTTCTGCGGCGCCACAAGAATCCATGTACCATTCTTGTGCAGAGACTCCATTTCTTCATTCATCGCTACCAACCACTTATCAGAATTATCATCGGTTATTGCCTCCGAATAGATAGAAGGTTCGCCGCCTCCTCCTGTTTCTTGCGCCACAAATAAAGCATACGAAGCTAAATTTACGTACCGCTGTGGTAGTCGAATCTCTCGTCTCTCCCTATCTCTGGCTATAGAATATTCCTGCTCGGTGCTGTCATCTTCAACAGGATCTGAATCAGGTTCTAGCTCAAAAGTAGGCGCACGCATTCAAACAAATAATAGGAAGATTTCAGGAATATTTGGTGATAATAAATTGCAGAGTTGAAAAGGATGTAACAAATAGTGTGTGTTTGTGCGTCAGCAAAACATCAACATTAGCATATTATTGGTGTTGAGGGAGGTCAATATTTGGTTAAAATTTGGCTAATTTGTTGGTTAAAGCAATTTTTTATATGCAGTACCAAAATATGTTGATTTACAGTACTCATATTTCTTATATGAGGTACATTTTGAAGCTTTCTAGCAGTACCATATGGTAATTATTTGTCGTTCTAATTTTAACAGGTTCCATTGTACAAAACTTTGTTGTGGAGCAGAGAGGTGAGGTACCAAGAGGCTACAGAGGCAAAGAAGCTGTTATTCTTGATTTTTATGGCTTAATGACTGACACGTTTGACCAATGGCGGTGGTAATGTTGCCGATAGGCTATGACACATCCTTTCTGTCGATATGTTGTCGATATGTTATGGCAGATTTTTTTGTCGATCTGATTTGGATTATGATGTTGGTGGATGAATGATACTGTTGATATGTTTGATATTAAGATTGTTGGTAGATGAATGATATTAATACTATGTTTGATATTAATATGTTGGTGAATGAATGATATTAATACTGCAAGTAACCTACTCATGGTACTACACTAGCTTATAAGACGTTACCACAAACATCTACATATTAGTAACACAAATATATGTGTATTGGTGCTACAAGTTAGGGTAGGAGTTTCGATAGTTAATGGTTTGGAAAGATACTACAAGTAACCTATTTATGGTACTACACTAGTTAACGATATGGTACCACGAACATCTATCTATTGGTACTACAAACATATGTATATTGATACTACAAATTTGGGTAGAAATGTTTCGACGCCGTCCGAGTTATTTTTTGTCCGTGACTGTTGTCATAGTTATAAATGTTTTATTGATGATTTGATATCAATATTTTTGGGTTAATATTTAGAATTAGGGATTATTACGTTGAAAATCCAACTTCCTTTTCTACTTATTATGATACAAGTAAGAACATCTTACTACATAGTCAATTTTGATCGATTGAAAGTTAGTGTCTATATTTTATCTTACTGTGTGTTCAATTCTATTATGTGACGTATTTTGGAAGTTCACAAGCCTTATTTGCACAATAATCTACGTGTTTTCGAGAATTAAAAACGTGATACGAAAATGATACTACAAGTAACCTACTCATCGTACTACACTAGCACATGTTAAGGTACTACGAACATCTGTATATTAGTACTACAAACACATGCATGTTGGTACTACAAGCGTTTTTAGGGTAGGAGTCCCAATAGTTAGGCATGGTACGGAAAGATACTACAAATAACCATGAATGGTACTACACTAGCTTACGATATAGTACCACAAACATCTATATGTTGGTACTACAAGCATATGTATCTTGGTACTACAAATTTGGGTAGGAAACGCCGTTCGAATTATTTTTGGTCCGTGAGTATGTTACCATAGTTATAAATACTTTACTGATGATTTGGTATCAACATTAGTGGGTTACTATTTAGAATTATGGATTATTACATTGAAAATCCAACTTTCTTTTCTACGTATTATGATAATAGTAAGAACATCTTACTACATAGTCCAAATTTTGGATTGATTCATAGTTAGTGTCTATATTTTATGTTACCGTGTGTTTAACTCTATTATGTGACGTATTTTGGAAGTTCGCATGCCTTATCTGCACAATAATCTACGTGTTTTGATAATAAAAAATGTGGTACGAAAATGATACTACAAGTAACCTACACATTATACTACACTAGCATATGTTATGGTACTAAGAACACCTGTATATCGGTACCACAAACATCTGTATATTGGTACTACAAACATTTTTAGGTAGGAAGGTGACGCCCGGGGCCGATAAGAGCGAGGAGTGATCGCCGGTGCCAGAGAGGTGCACGGACAATGAGCGACTCCTGGCAGGCTTCTAGGCGAAAGGTTACATGAACGAACTGATCCGACACCCGAATGAGAGGGGATCCTACTGACAATGTATGGGCGTGTCAGGCTAAGAATCGTATAAGAGAATTGATAGTTCCACTCATATCACCAAGGTCGACCTACATTTTCGGGAGTCCATCTATAGAAACTATGAAGTTAAGCGTGCTTGACTTAGGGCAATCTTGGGATGGGTGACCCCCTGGGAAGTTTGCCCAGGGTGCGTGTGAGTGAGGACAAAGCACGCTGGAAGGTTGAGCGGTGACACTGTGGGCCAGACTATCAGTCGGAGTATGGTGGGCCAAACCCCACAAGTCCCGATAGGGACCGATGCTACAGTGACACGCGGTATGGGATGGAATATTACAGGTGGTATCAGATAACAACTTCTCGCAGTACCGTGCTGGTTCGGGGACGAACCAAGCGGAAGCTGGTGGGCATGTGATGCCCGGGACTGATGAGGGCAGGGAGTGATCGTCGGTGCCAGAGAGGTGCACAGACAAGGACCGGCTCCTGACAGGCTTCTAGGCGAAGGGGTATATAAACGAATCGATCCGACACTAATGAGAGGGGATCCTAAGTTTGACAATGTATGGGCGTGTCAGGCTAAGAATCGTGTAAGAGAATTGATAGTACTACTCATATCACTAAGGTCGACCTACCTTTTTAGGGAGTCCATCTATAGAAACTCTGAAGTTAAGTGTGCTTGACTTGGGGCAATCTTGGGATGGGTGACCCCCTGGGAAGTTTGCCCAGGGTGCGTGTGAGTGAGGACAAAGCACGTTGGAAGGTTAAGTGGTGATACAGTGGGGCCAGACTATTAGTCAGCGTATGATGGGCCCAACCTCACAGTTTCCGATAGGGATCGATGCTACAGTGATATCCGATATTGGACGGGATGTTACAAGGAGTCTCGATAGTTACACATGGTACGGAAAGATACAACAAGTAACCTACGTTTGGCACTACACCAGCTTAAGATATGGTACCACAAACATCTCTCTGTTGGTACTACAAACATATGTATGTTGGTACGACAAATTTGGGTAGGAATTTTTCGACGCCGTCCGAATATGGTCCGTGACTATGTTACCATAATTATAAATACTTAACAGATGATTTGGTATCAATATTGGTGGTTAATACTTAGACTTGGGGATTATTACGTTGGAAACCCAACTTTCTTTTCTACTTATTATGAGAATAGCAAGAACATCTTGCTACATAGTCAAGATTTTTATCGATTGAAAGTTAGTGTCTATATTTTATGTTACCGTGTGTTTAATTTTATTATGGGGCGTATTTTGGAAGTTCGCATGCCTTATTTGTACAATAATCTACGTGTTTCCGATAATTAAAACGTGGTACGAAAATGATACTACAAGTAGCCTATGCATGGTACTACACTAGCATATGTTATGGTACTTCGAACATCTGTATATTGGTATTACAAACATCTGTATATTGGTACTACTAGCATTTTTAGGGTAGGAGTCTCGATAGTTACGCATGGTACTGAAAGATACTACAAGTAACCTATGTATAGTACTGCACCAGCTTACGATATGGTACCACGAACATATATATGTTGGTATGCTGGTACTACAAATTTTGGGTAGGAATTTTTCGACGCCGTCCGCATTATTTTTGGTCCGTGACTATGTTACCATAGTTATAAATACTTTACTGATGATTTGATATCAATATTGATGGGTTAGTATTTAGAATTAGGGATTATTACGTTGGAAACCCAACTTTCTTTTCTACTTATTATGAGACTAGTAAGAACATCTTACTACATAGTCAAGATTCTTGATCGATTGAAAGTTAGTGTCTATATTTTATGTTACCGTGTGTTTAATTGTATTATGGGACGTATTTTGGAACTTCTCACGCCTTATTTGTACAATAATCTACATATTTTCGATAATTAATAACGTGGTACGAAATGATACTACAAGTAACCTATGCATGGTACTACACTAGCATATGGTATGGTACTACGAACATTTGTATATTGGTACTACAAACATCTGTATATTGGTACCACTGGCGTTTTCAGGGTAGGAGTTTCGATAGTTACACATGGTACGAAAATGATACTATAAGTAACCTACTCATGGTACTACACTAGCTTATGATATGGTACCACAAACATCGATATATTGGTACTACAAATTTATGTATATTGGTACTACAAATTATGGTAGGAATTTCGATAGTTAAAAACGTGGTACGAAAAAGATACTACAAGTAACCTACTCATGGTACTACACTAGTTTATGATATGCTACCACGAACATCTATATATATGTACTACAAATATATGTATATATGTATTACAAGCATTTTTTCAGGTGTTATCAAAATAATTGGAGCATAAAGCAGGTCCTCAACCTTAGAAACATAAAAAATGGTTAAGAACAGGTTCACAGAACCTAAACCTCAGAACAACATATCAGTCTCAAGAAGTCTAATATCTTACTAACATAGATAATATCATTCAAACAAGTGGAACATAAACCCACTAGGATCTCTAAGTATTGTGGAAGCCATGGAGCAACGATATGCTTCGACTTCAACATCGTCAAGATACCTTCCACGATCTATAGGTCCGACGATGTATTTATCCATTGACATTGCAACATGTACGTCGCATTCCACGCCCTCCGGATTCTTCTCCCCCGTCTACATAAGTGAATAATGAATTACAGTACCACTAATTATGTAATGCAGTACCAAAAAACATGAACAAACAGTACCAATTTAATTAATATACGGTATCAAGACAACAAACAATTAAATTACATTTGCAGTGCCACTGAACAAACTCGCTCAAGCACTAATCAAAGAAATAGCATTGCCCGACATGAAATCATTGAAGAAATGCACCTATCGAAGTTCTGAGCTCTACATTAACCCAAATGCCAAAAAAATAAAAAAATTGAAATTACAGTCGAAACTTGCTCGCTCTCTCTCGTTCAACAGAGGTGTTGGAAAATGAAAGCAGCATGTTCGCTCGCTCTCTGTCTCGATACCCTAATATAAAAGATATCAACACACCAAATCGAAACAACGAAAAATAAAACTCTAATTTTAGCCCTAAACCCCAAATTCAAGCACTAATCACAGAAATTAACATTGCCGACATGGAATCCTCGAAGAAATGCACCTAACGAATCCCTACGCTCTACATTAAGCCCAAATGCCAAAAATATCAAAAAATAGAAAAAATGCAAACTTACAGTCGAAACTTGCTCTCTGTCTCGTCTCGTTCTCTGTCCAGACTCATTCTCTGACTCGTTCTATTGTTCTTGCCTTGTCCTATCGTTCTCCGCCCCGTTCTACGTTTATTTGTTCTTATTTCGGTCGTTCACTGTGAATGAAAGTGAAAAGAGAAGGGTTTGGGTGTTCAATGGTTTTTTTGGCAATATTGTTGTTTTATAAGGCTAAAAATGTCCATTAGGGTAGCTATGTAATAAAAGGTTGAAATGGGGAGTTTGATGATAAATGAATTGAAAGAGGGGAGTTAGTTGATGGATAGTTTCGGGTATGAGGATATATGTGTAGATTTGCCTTTATTTGTTATGTCATCTTTTTCTTTGTCCTTTTGTGTTATTTTCATTTATGATGAAAGATGCCCCAAAATTTTGATTGGGGGTTCGAATAATTGGTGTGATTTCACAGATCAGCTTACATTTATTATTGAATTTCTTGTATGATTTTGTTCAGAATCAAATTGTGGATTTGTATTTGTATTTTCAAGTATTGTATCCGAATTTACACGAGAGATAAGAGAATTGTCCTAACTGCTAGGGGTGTTCATCGGTAGGTTCGGTTCGGTTTTACAATTTCGGGTCGGTTTTTCGGTTTTCGGTTTTACGTATGCTTAATCCGATATCCGATTGTAATTCGGATCGGTTCGATTTTTCGGTTAGAAATTTAATATCAACAAAAAAATATTATTAGCTGAAAGTACATCAAACAATCTATGGTTATTAAGAAACAAAGAAGATCTATGTAACGTGACATGTAGCAAAAACAATTCAAAGGTCCAAAAAATAACAACATGAAATTGGAACAAAATCTAACCAAAATATAAAAGCATTCATCGGAAGATACTACAAATTATTTGGGAGAAAAATAATATTTGATTGGTGAGGAAAACATTCACCTAAAAATGCAAAAATGTAAATTAATAAAATTACATTTAATGTGTTGTATACGTTGTGGGAGAAAACAAATGATTTTTAATATTTTCTATTTTTAATGTAGTGTGATAATTACGGTTCGGTTTTTCGAGTTTAAGTATGCTTAATCCGATATCCGAACCATTTTAATTTGGTTCGGTTTGATTTTTTAATAGTTTTTGGTTTCGGTTCGGCCGGTTTTTTCGGTTTTATCGAAATTTGAACACCCTTGCTAACTACACAGAATAATGGAATAGTAGAATTATGGAACAATTCTTGGAAATGATTAGGGGCCAAATTGATAGATAACAAAGTATTGGGACTGTAACCTTGAAAAACGTTGAGGTACTGAAATCGAAATTTTGGAAACATATCAAATGCACAATTCTAATACCGAGAACCGAAGTACTGAGTTGACACAATGTAATCTATCGAAGAGCTTAGCTTTCCCACCTCAGTGGATCAAGCAATCTTCGCTTGTTATGCGCTGAAAATTGGTAACTATTTGAAATTTCGTCGATATAAGTTGCATTGAAGCAGTATCTCCATACTTTGTACTGCGATTATGTTCTTCAACGATGTGCATTGTTTCTTCAAATTCTCGTAAGCTCTACAATAAAATTTTGAACTGCTTCGTATATAACAACCGTGAAGGGACGTAGTTTGCTATAAATGTTGTGATGTAGTAATTCCTTGTCTTGCAACTGTTAAAAAAAAACATATCTTTCTTACGAGATTTTGCAGTATATTGAAATAGGGCGAGCAATGAGGCTTTGGACAAGAATCTGAATTTATTAAAAGCTGATTGCGCTTGCTTTCGGTTAGAAACAGTAAGTCTATCATCTTTATCGCACATTAAAGTTTCATTGGTAGCAAACGTAGGTTGACTTTGGATCATGATGGGATACTTGTCTGCTTGAGCTACATCTTACAATTTGTGCTTTTTCATGTTTGTATAGCTACACTTGAATAGATTTAAATTTAGTTGTCAGGTAATATCTCAGCATTTAGAATGGTGATGCTTCGTTTATTTGCTGAGTCTGTTTTCATCCTTGAAATTGTAGAAAGGATTCGTGTATCTTAGCGCGGAAGAGGTTACAGCTACAACTGTTTGGTCCGTAGTTACTACATGTCTCTCTGTCGTCGTGTAAATTGAATAGAGTGAGGATCGAAATTTTGTTTCCATTTAAAACTTGTTCGAAGAAAACGGAAATCTTCTCCATGTGGCGCTTGAACTCGACGCGCGCAGAAGATCAATTGTAGCATATCGTGTATTAAGAACCTTACAAACTAGATTTAGATATGTGTAGGATTTGTGAACGAAATAGATAAGTTTTTCGCTATACCGTGCACGTAATAAATTGTGAGTGTGCGTAATGATATGAGATTCATTCAGGATAGACGCCACCTAAACGAGTCATATGGCACGTGACTACTAACCCTTCCGCGTAAAATTTAACTGTATTTCTCCTCTTTGACTATTAGCAATTATCTTAAATTTTGATGATAAAAAAAATGCGGCCCAATTACGGCCTTGGTATTTTCTAGGTCCATAGTATAAAGGCTCCGTTGTCTGCACAATCATAGGTCTCGTTGGCAAAGAAACCCTAACGTGTTTGTTCTTAAACATACCTCAAAGGTTCTGAAAAAGGCTGTGTGCGCTTCTGTGGTGTTTTGGCTTCTTTCTCTTCAAGGTAACTCTCGTTGGTCAGATCTGATGATTCTCATGAGTAATCTTAATCTTTAATGACGTCTCATAGCAGAAAGAACGTATGAGATTGATCTTATTTGTTTCATTGAGATTAAATGGAGGATTTATGGTTTCAAATAATGATTTTATTCGTCCATGATTCTTGCCACCTTTTTTTTTCTCCAGATGTCCTTTGTTTATTGTTCGGAATCGATGTATACATGGTATAAAAATCGATCATTTCAAGAAACGAATTTTTCCATGCGCTTACGAAATTCATAGGTCTCTCTGGTGGCTTTCTTCTATTGTGGAAGGAATTTATAGATTTCATGTTACAGAAAAACGGATAGAACGAAGATCTGAATGATGAAGTTTATATACATACACTTATGACTTTATGTTATGCCATTTGAACAGTAGGATCGACAATAGGTTGAGCTAAATTTTTGTGAATTTCTCTCATTGTTGTGACGCAACTTGGATGGTTTTCAGAACTTCAGGCCCGAAAATTTGGTCGAACTGATCTTAATTATGTTATATTGTTCTCGCAGATGGATCGCTTCGAAAATTCTGATGCATCACGTGAAGCGAAGATAGCATTTTCTGACATGACCGTTGATAATTCGAACTATCTGAAACGTAAATCTAGGCGATATGTAGACCATGATTTCGTTGATGTCTTTCGCCTTGTCAGCGCCAAACGTGTTGACAAGGACTCGAACGTCGGAAGAGAAGGACATGAGAAAAGCTCGAGCAAACGTTGCATACGTGAGATTGAGCCTAGAGAAGATAGCCAAGCGAAAAACATGGAGCAAACGTTCGAAACATTTATGAATGATTTTCGACAGCTGCAACGGGTTAAGAACAAGATTCTCGCAGTCGAAAAGGAGCTGGAGGATAAATCCAAGAAGTTGATGGCAGCTCTGTAAGAAAAAAATACAGTCAGAACGTTCTTTACATCTACAGTTGATTTGTCTGCTTTTCAACTTGTGATTCCAATGCATTCTCTGTTGCATCGATTAAAACTATTTCTTTCTCATGTGGTTATACTGAAATGAAACGATACTATATGTTTTTTTTATGCGCGAAACTCCTTTTATGCTTATTAGCCTTCGTTTTCTTGTTACTGTTTCGTTTGTTTGTTCTGATTGGCGTGGATTTTGTTATGAAGTATGTTTACTTAGAGCATCTCCAATCGATAATAATTGGGATTGCGACCACGCTAGAATTCTAAGACAACGTATTTGCGTATGTATGTGATTTGAAGATCGAAGCAAACAAGCGTAAAATTGGAACAATCGATATAACGTGGTTCGGCTCTAATCCTAAGCCTACATCCACGACTCCAAAGAGAACCTTTATTGATTACGCAAATTGGAATTACAAGAAGAAATCTTTCTCTCCAACATCTGATTGCACTCAATAATTCTCTGTTTTTCTCTAGTTGCTTCTCTGTTACTCTATGTTATTCTCTTTTTTTTGCTCTAGTTGCTTCTCTGTTACTCTATGTTTTTTTTACATAGCAAATGACTCCTTTATGCTACAAGAGCTTCGGTTAACTGCTCGCACTATGCTCCTTAGAAAACTGTCAACACTCATGTCACCTTCCTGTAAGAAAATTGATGTATGCTTTCTGCAGTTAACCAAAAAAGTCGTCAATGAAACAACACTTCAATAAATTGAATAAAGTTGTTCATCACTTCAACAATAAGCAACGTCGAGCTTCATTTGATGATTTTATTTTTCCACAAATCTCCACCTTGAAATCATCCTTGAACTCGTCGAAAACAGTCATTGATCACGTATTTGCAGATTCCTTTCAAGCAACAAAACAAAACTAGCTTCAAATCCCTCCTTCCGATCACCTTCGAGGTTGCAAATTTTCTCGACTCAATTGCTGAACGACTTCATCTTGAGTCTCTAAACTTTCACTCGAACCTCTTCTCCACCCTCTTTTTCAGAGGGTGCGTGAGCACCGAGCCAACCTCACGCATCCCAGAAATCTTTTGCTTGAAGTTGGTCTTGAGCTCACTTCTTCTAAACCGTCTTCCATCTTTGGTTCTTTCGCTTCTTTTGCGCCTTTCTTGTTCCTAGCTTCATGGTTTATCTTCTCAAACCATTTACAGCTGAATAACCTGCAACTCTTCGACTTCTTGGTAGGTTCGAAAAACTCACTACACGAATTAACCTCAAGGCCGTCATTAATATAAGAAAATTCGTCGTCAACACTCACCTCTTGAACTTCTGAAATTTCAGTTGTTTTGCTCGTCTTCTTCACCTCGAGAAAGAGCGTTTCTGACCTCCCTTGATTCCTCTTCGTGCCACTCTCCATTTCTGAGATTCCCGAGCCATTCAATACGTAGATAACGTTCAGCTTGAATCCCTTAAGTACCGCCTTAAAACCCTTGAGAATCTTCATCTTTCCAGCGCTTGTTTTGGTTGAATATCCAAGATCGTCTAAAGTTCCTACAGAGATTAAGTTCCGTCTCATCTCAGGGACGTACCGAACTTTCTCGATCACCTTCTCCTCACCCGAATGCAACCTCAAGGTAACTGATCCTATGCCAAGCACATGACACGCCTTGTCGTTGCCCAAGTGAACCGTTTCACCCTTTACTTCTTTGAAGTTCTTGATCCAAGACCTATTATACGTAATATGGAATGTGCAACCAGAATCGAGAATTCACCATTACCTGCATCCTTCTTAGCCACCGTAAGAATCTCAGCCGATTAGAAATATTCCTCCTCCGCACTCATGTTGTTAACCCGGTCTTGACTCGCAGATTTTGGTGTACGTTTAGGGCATTCTCTTTTTATGTGTCCTTCCTCGTGGCACTCGTAGCACTTGATAGGATTCCTAAGCTTGGGCTTCACCTTCTTCTTATCACCATTCCAAGTTTAAGAGCTCGCCCGGATCATGCCCATTTTCAGCTTCCCTTTGGAAGTTTAGTTGCCTTGAGCTTAACGCCGTTTGCACGTCTACAAGTTTGAGCACGTCCCTCCCGTAGAGAAGTGTCTCCTTGAGCGTGCTGAACCCTTTCGGAAGCGAGCATAGCAAAAGCAGCGCCTTGTCTTCCTCCGCGATCTCCACCTCGGCATTCAACTATCATCTTTTTGAATACGTCCACTTGATCTTCGATGCTTTTGCCGTCTTGCATCCGAAATGAATATAAGGCCTGCTTGAGATAGAGTCTCTTCGCCAGGGTCTTTACCTTATACAGCTCGTCTAGCTTTTTCCGCAGGCCATCGAGTGTCGACTCCTTCGAAACCGTCCTAAGCACTTTATCGCCGAGGCTTAGAACGATTGCGCTATGTTCCTTTACCCTCATAACCTTATAATTTCTGACGCCATCTCTGCGCGGTAGCATGTTCTTCTCCTCTTTGAGAGCCTCTTCAAGCCCTGTGGACGAGCAACGCCTCATTTTTATTTCCAGAGCCCAAAATCGTTGTCTCCATTGACTTTCTCCATATCGAATCTACAGCAGCCATCTCCTCGATCGCGTGTCGATCCACGCTCACCGACCACTTGTTGGGATTGCGACCACGCTAGAGTTCTAAGACAACGTATTTGCGTATGTATGTGATTTGAAGATCGAAGCAAACAAGCGTAAACTTGGAACAATCGATATAACGTGGTTCGGCTCTAACGCTACGCCTACATCCATGACCCCAAAGAGAACCTTTATTGATTACGCAAATTGGAATTACAAGAAGAAATCTTTCTCTCCAATATCTGATTGCACTTAATAATTCTCTCCGTTTTTCTCTAGTTGCTTCTCTGTTGCTCTATGTTTCTTTTTTGTGGAAAAATAAATCGCAAATGACTCCTTTATGCTACAAGAGCTTCGATTAACTGTTCGCACTTTGCTCTTAGAAAACTGTCAACACCAATGTCACGTTCTTGTAAGAAAACTGCTGTATGCTTTCTGCAGTTAACCAAAAAAGTCGTCAATGAAACCAACACTTTAATAAATTCAATAAAGTTGTTCATCACTTCAACAATAAGCAGCTCCATTTGATGATTTTATTTCTCCACCCCTTTCATTTTTTTCCAACGAAAAAGGCTTAGGACCGAACGGCTACACCTCGGGCCTGCTAAAAGCCGGCCCGGAGGAAAAACAATCGGCGTAAACCCAATGGGTGACGACTACACAGTGATCGAGCTCATAGGCCGAGACAGGCCGGGCCTGCTCTCCGAAATCTCGGCCGTCCTCGCAAACCTAAGCATAAACGTCTACGGCGCCGAAGTTTGGACGCACAACAATCGAATCGCATGCGTGCTCTACGTGAGCGCCGCGCCTCAGCTCTCTCTTTTGAAGGAACAGCTGAAGAACATCCTGGGAAACGACGAAGAGGACAACGTTGGCTTCTCGTCTGAAGGCGAGGGCGGGTCCATGCACGTCGATAGGCGGCTCCACCAGCTTTTGTTCGACGATAGGGATTACGAAGGCTGCGGTAATAGTGCTATGGAGGCGAAGGTTACCGTTGAGAGGTTGGCGGAGAGGGGATTACTCGGTGGTGAATGTTAGGTGTAGGGATAGGCCGAAGCTCATGTTTGATATTGTGTGTACGCTCACGGATATGCAGTACATTGTGTTTCACGCTACCATTTCGTCGGAGGGTCCTTATGCATCGCAGGTAATTTACTCGTACGCACGCAGCAGAACACTCTCTAGTGTGTGTATACGGACGTAATTGGTATTTATTCTTCCATGGTTTTTCAGGAGTATTACATACGCCACAAGGATGGTTGCCCGTTGGAGACCGACGCGGAGAAGGAGAAGGTGGTCAAGTGCCTCGAAGCGGCGATCAGGCGAAGAGTGAGCGAGGTAATAACATGACATTACTAATAGTTGACGAAGTATGAATTACCGAACCTCTTCAACACGAAAAAAAAAATACACGTTCAATTCTTTTGTTGAAAGTTCGAATCTAGTTTTCTTTGGGGTTATTTTTTTTTTTCTTCCCTTTTGGATGGTTTGTGTTCGTTTCTCTCTTATTGGGAGCTGCTCTTTTCCTCTGAACTGTTGACTGTTACCACATGGTGCGTCTGGGGCTTTTAGCCACAAACTATGAATTACCTCACATGAAAATCGTTCGACAAAAAATATGCACATTCAATTCTTTTGACGAAACTTCGAATCTATTTTGTTTCGGCCTTTATTTCTCCCTCTTTTTGGCTGGTTTTTGCTCGTTTCCCTCTGTTGGGAGCAGTTTTTCCTCTGTATTGTCGAATGTTACCAAAGGATGCATCTGAGCTCTTTAGCCGCTGTAATTTCATTTTCAGTAATGAAAATTTATTTTGAAAAGAGAAGGCTTTCTTGAAGCCAGAAGCTGTCGAAAACCCGACCCGTGTGCTATCTATATACACTTCTGAATTGTGAAATGATCTTATTACAATAGTTTCGGAATGTACCGTGTTATATTACATATAATCGTAGCGAATGTACGGTGATCGCCAACTGATTGCAGGGCCTAAGCTTGGAACTGTGCGCGAAAGATCGGGTCGGGCTTTTATCTGAGGTGACGCGGGTCTTGAGGGAGAACGGGCTTTCGGTCACGCGGGCCGGCGTTTCTACGGTGGGCGACGAACAAGCGATGAACGTCTTCTACGTTACGGACGCCTCTGGCAAGCCCGTCGACGGGAAAACCGTCGAAGATTTGCGAAAGCAGATCGGAGAGACGATGAGGCTCAACGTCAAGCGGGCCCCGACAGGTAGCAGCGGCCCGAAGGTCGCCCTCGAGCCCAGCGGGTGGGCTAAGACCAGCTTCTTCTTCGGAAGCTTGTTCGACAAATTTCGGGGTTGACTTTTTTCTTTAGTGGTTTGATGTTCTGTAATAAGAGTGAAAATGTGTATATATGTTGGGTTTTGTTTTCTTCTCTTTTCTTTTGCTATTTTTGTGCTTTGGATTAAGGTTAAGACGTTTGTCTTTCTTACTAGTATTTCTGGCACACTCTACTTGTGTGCAATAAAATAAAGTTCATTATTATTAAATAGTTTTAATAAGTAAATAACATTTCATTTATGAGGTTATGGAACAATGAGTCCTTTTTTCATTTTTTTAATAGATGTAGAAAAAATCTGATTGGTCAGTAGAGCTGTCAAAACGGTCCGGGCCCATCGGATTGGCCCGTCCCGCCACGAAAGATAGGTGGGTTGGGCCAACCAATTCCCGGCCCGTTTAAAAGCGGGCCGAAATGGGCCAAGCCAATTTGGGTTGCGGGTTGAGGCGGGTTGGGGCGGACTGGCCCCCCAATATTTTATTTTTTTATTTACATTATTATGTATATATATTATAAACATTTTTTATGCTAAATATTAATAAATAATATTTATTAGTAAATAATTATAATTGAGTTAATTATGAAATTATATAATTCATAATTGATTTATGACTTTTCGTTAATTATTCCAACATATATTATTAATAAAAATATTATTTCAAAAAAAAAACCACAAAAATTTTGAAAAAAAATTAAAAATTAACGGTCTGGCCCGCCAACCCACTACGGGGCAGGGCAGGCTACTAGTTTAGCCCGTTATGGGGCGGGCCGGCCCGTTTGATAGCTTCATAATGGTCAGTTGAAATGAAACAGATCAATTAACAGTTTATTATATAATCCCTCACCCTTAAGAATATAATGAATAGATCTTTTTCTAGACTATTTTGACTTTCAAGTTTACAATTTCTTTTTTTCTTGATAACTTTTTTTTAAAAAAAAAAAATACTAAATTCACACACACTGATTGATTTCCACAAACATAATACTACTACACTATTACCAGAGTGACATTTACATAAATCCATACTTGACTAAAATTTTTAGAGATAGGTACCCATGTCAGCATTTTTACAGATAGGTACCCGATTTAATGTTTACCAGTCTTTTCAGTCACGTCGTACCTTCCTGTATGTGTATGTCGTACCAGAACACGTTGATATAGGATACCAAATGTGTTTGTATGGCGTACCTTATGTGTTAAAGATGGCGTAGCTAAATGTGTTAATACGACGTACCATTTTCTCAGCGTATGACCACAATCGTTGATATAGGGTACCTAAATTGTTGTATGGCGTACTTGCGGCGGATCGAGTACTTATCAGCAAAAATATTGTTCTACTAGGTACCTACATATAAAAAAAATCTAACAGGGTACTAAATTACAAGTTTTTTTCTAAATGAATATTTATGTGTAAGACCCCACCAAGATCTAAGAATTAATATAAATATTCAAGATATATTCTTAAGGGGTAAATATTGAGTAATTGGGCTCAAGTCGAATCAGAATATGAATCGGTCCTTCTTCAGCCCAATAAGAAAATGTGCACTTTTAAGTTTCACGACGTTTGAGCGTCTCGAAATCAAAGCTTGCTGAGGTGAAGGGTTGAAACGACGGCGCATAGACATGTCGAAGACGCTTGTGCAACCGATAGGTCAGAAAAGGCTGACGAACGTCGCCGTCGTGCGGCTGAAGAAGCACGGCCAACGATTCGAGATAGCTTGCTACAAGAACAAAGTCCTTTCATGGCGATCCAAAGTGTAAATAGTATTAATTGTTGTGCCCACTCGTTTTTTTTCTTTCTGATCGAAGTGTTTCGTGTTTTTCGGAGCTTAATTTTGTTATTCGTACTACTGATTTTGATATTGGCTTGGCAGGGAGAAGGACTTGGACGAAGTGTTGCAGTCGCACACCGTTTATTCGAATGTTTCGAAGGGCGTCCTTGCGAAGTCGAAAGATTTGATTGCTGCTTTTGGGACTGATGATCAGACGAAGATATGCTTGGAGGTTTGCCTGAGTTTTCTATTGCATTCTTCGATTGTTCCCCCAATCTATTCGTACTACTGCTGTAGCGTTCTCTGTGTTCATATGTGCAGATATTGGAGAAGGGAGAGCTTCAAGTCGCTGGAAAAGAGAGGGAATCGCAATTTTCCAGCCAATTTAGGGATATTGCGACGATTGTCATGCAAAAGACGATCAATACGGAAACCCAAAGGCCTTACACCATAAGCATGGTCGAGCGCTTGATGCATGAAATCCACTTCGCCGTTGATCCGAACAGCAGCTCGAAGAAACAAGTGCGTTCTTGATTTCACTTTTTCTAATACTACGCAGATATTCGATCTCCCGTTAAAATGACTGAGTTGTTCTTTACTGATACTA